>RCUC01002075.1:0-54957 GCA_003697995.1 Taxidea taxus jeffersonii
GAAAGAAATTGAGGAAGACACAAAGAAATGGAAAAATGTTCCATGCTCATGGATTGGAAGAATAAATATTGTGAAAATGTCTATGCTACCTAAAGCTATCTACACATTTAATGCAATGCCTATCAAAATCCCATCCAATTTTTTCAAAGAAATGGAACAAATAATCCTAAAATTTATATGGAACCAGAAAAGACCTCGAATAGCCAAAGGAATATTGAAAAAGAAAACCAAAGTTGGTGGCATCACAATTCCCGACTTCAAGCTCTACTACAAAGCTGTCATCATTAAGACAGTATGGTACTGGCACAAAAACAGACACATAGATCAATGGAACAGAATAGAGAGCCCAGAAATAGACTCTCAACTCTATGGTCAACTAATCTTCGATAAAGCAGGAAAGAACATCCAATGGAAAAAAGACAGCCTCTTCAACAAATGGTGTTGAGAAAATTGGACAACCACATGCAGAAAAATGAAATTGGACCATTTCCTTACACCACACACGAAAATAGACTCAAAACGGTTGAAGGACCTCAACGTGAGAAAGGAATCCATCAAAATCCTTGAGGAGAACACAGGCAGCAACCTCTTCGACCTCAGCCGCAGCAACTTCTTCCTAGGAACAACGCCAAAGGCAAGGGAAGCAAGGGAAAAAATGAACTATTGGGACTTCATCAAGATCAAAAGCTTTTGCACAGCAAAGGAAACAGTCAACAAAACCAAAAGACAACTGACAGAGTGGGAAAAGATATTTGCAAACGACATATCAGATAAAGGGCTAGTATCCAAAGTCTACAAAGAGCTTAGCAAACTCAACACCCAAAGAACAAGTAATCCAATCAAGAAATGGGCAGAGGCCATGAACAGACATTTCTGCAAAGAAGACATCCAGATGGCCAACAGACACATGAAAAAGTGCTCCACATCACTGGGCATCAGGGAAATACAAATCAAAACCACAATGAGATACCACCTCACACCAGTCAGAATGGCTAAAATGAACAAGTCAGGAAATGACAGATGCTGGCAAGGATGTGGAGAAAGGGGAACCCTCCTACACTGTTGGTGAGAATGCAGCTGGTGTAACCACTCTGGAAAACAGCATGGAGGTTCCTCAAAAAATTGAAAATAGAGCTACCTTATGACCCAGCAATTGCACTCATGGGTATTTACCCTAAAGATACAAACGTAGTGATCCAAAGGGGGCACGTGTACCCGAATGTTTATAGCAGCAATGTCCACAATAGCCAAGTTATGGAAAGAACCTAGATGTCCATCAACAGATGAATGGTTAAAGAAGAGGTGATATATATATACAATGGAATACTATGCAGCCATCAAAAGAAATGAAATCTTACCATTTGCGACGACATGGATGGAACTAGAGCGTATTATGCTTAGCGAAATAAGTCAACTGGAGAAAGGCAACTATCACATGATCTCCCTGATATGAGGAAGTGGAGATGCAATGGGGGTGGGGTTTAAGGTGGTAGGAAAAGAAAAAATGAAACAAGATGGGATCGGGAGGGAGACAAACCAAAAGAGACTCTTAATGTCATAAAACAAACTGAGGGGGGTGGGGGGGAGAGGGGCTGGGAGAGGGTGGTGGGGTTACATTATATGTTTAAATAAAGCTTAAAAAAAAAAAAAACATCCAAAATAGAAAGAGAACTCCAGAACCTGGGATTAGAAAAGAAAAAATTCCAGAACTGTGTAATTCTTCTGTACAATTTGATGTTACTTACACTAGTGGCGCCTGGGTAGCTCAGTGGGTTAAGTGTCTGCCTTCAGCTCAGGTCATGATCCAAGGATCTAGAGATCCAGCCCCAAGTCAGGTCTGTGCTCAGAGGGGAGTCTGTTTCTCCCTCTGCTTCTGCCTGCTGCTCCCTCTGCTTTAGCTCTCTCTCTCTCTCTCTTTTAATCAATCTCTCTCTGACAAATAAATAAGTAGTCTTAAAAAAAATTGTTACACTAAAGATTCCATGACAGTAACAGTGTCATTTAGTGTGGTGGTTGAAATAGCTGGATTTTAAGTCTATCAATATTTCAATATTTAGCAGATCAAGGCTTGATAAATTTTCTTTAGCCTTTCCTGTCTTAGTTTCTTCATCTGTAAAATGGGAGAGAATTATAGCATTTTTGCAAGGATCAATCTGTGAATTTAATCTCTAAGAACTCTTCTGTGTATTCAGACATGTGGGAAGTACTTTATGAATATTGGGTTTTAATTCTTAGCATCTCTGACCCCTAGCAGGTTTATATTTGCTACAAACTGTTGACTCTTAAATCTACATAACGGTTATATTTAGGCTTTTGATTTGAATGTTGATGGGGACACAAATCTCTACTGAATGGGTTATATCCTCTTCATCCTCCAGCCTCGGGGTGCCTGGTAGAAATTCTATCATCTCTTACATGGCTCACAGGACAGACTTCTTGGCTTTTCCCCTCTCTCCAGGCTTCTAGTCCCCAACCCACCCTCCACCATTGCTCAGCAAGATATTTTTAACCCAACCAAATCCTTTTTCTCCTTAAAAGTCTTCAGTGTTTCTTAACTGCTTTGGGAGAAAGTTTCCACTTCTAGAAAAAGCGACAAATCCATTCCGTTTCCCTGTTAAAGATCTTGTGAGCAAGCCATGCTAGATTCTTATATTTACCAAAATAATCTATTGAGATAATTATTCCTTTCGGTAGGAAATGAGATTCATCCAGTATAGACTGTAGGATTTTAACACATATTTACCAAATGAATAAATGAATAAATGAGATTATAAAACCATGATAATAACCCTGCTGTTTGATTCCAGAAATAGATGATATTTATTCTATTCTAAAGAGCTCAGAAAAAATACATTATACAATCTTTTTCTGTGCCCTATAAATCCAGTATAAGAAAATACAAACCAATCTTTTCCCACATGTTTAGGGTTCTGATGAGAATAGAATCTTCCTGAGACTTGATTTGAAATACATATTTGTTGAATGAGTTAATACATGAATGACTAAATGGATGAATGAATTAATATGTGTTCATTCCAAACTCAAGCACTCCTATTTAACACAGTTAATTGAATTTAACTGCTGGCTGTATTTGAGTTTCCTCATTTTAGAATTAAAAATTTCAATCCCTAGTATAGTTAAATGTCTAGGTATTCTTAAAATAGGTGATATGTAAATGCAAAATTAGAGGCAAAACTGGGATATTCAATGTTTTATCTATGCTAACTCACTGTGTAAAATCTTCTTCTCTGTTAGAAGCCTCCCCTCCCACAACATTAGTCTTTTTTTCAGCCTTTATATGTTCTTGCTATGATAATGATAGAGAGGATCCCAGCTCACCAGGAGTTGAAAAGCTCCTTAGTCCCATCACTTGTGAACATGGAAGGATGCTGAATGGGAATGGCCATCATCCAACAGCAACAGGAGACCAAGGAGTGGGAACTCAGTGGGAGGACCCAACTGTGTGTACAAGGCAGATAGAGAAAGGTCTCAATAAGTTGTTAGGGCAGTAGTTACTGCAGCTTGCAAATATTTTTATTTGTTTATTTTATTTTTTTTACGATTTTATTTATTTATTTGACAAGCGGAGATCACATATAAGCAGAGAGGCAGGCAGAGAGAGAGGAGGAAGCAGGCTCCCCACCGAGCAGAGGGCCCAATGGGGGTCTCAATCCCAGGACCCTGGGATCATGACCTGAGCCGAAGGCAGAGGCTTTAACCCACTGAGCCACCCAGGTGCCCTTTTATTTTTTAAAATTAAATTAAATTAAATTTAGTTTTTTAAAGATTTTATTTATTTGACACAGAGAGATCACAAGTAGGCAGAGGGAGTGGCAGTGGGAGAAGCAGTATCCCCACTGAGCAGAGAGCTCTATGCAGGGTTCAATCCTAGGACCCAGGGATCACAACCTGAGCCAGAGGAAGATGCCTAACTGACTGAGCCAACAAGGCAACCCACAAATATTTTTAATACCCAAGCCAACTATTCAGGAGAATTGGACCAGAGCTTGGTGGATATGAACCAGCTCTCTGCTTCTGGGTTTCTCTTATTCCCCCTCCTCCTCTCAATATGAAAACCTTGTTGGTGGTAATTCACCAAAGGCCAGAGATTTCTGTTTGAGGCTCCCAGTGTTGGGAGTTGGCATGATGAAAACAGCTTTTTCTTCAGGTAACCAAATGAGTTCATTTCATTTCAATTACAGGATTTATGTTTCCCATTTAGTTGTAAGAAGAAGCTATAAAACTCTAATTGTCCAGAGGCAGAAAACTGTGACAAACTTGATTCTTATCATTTATGTCAGTTTTTTGGATGTTGATAACATAGGCTCAAGGTATAATTTCCAAGTCAAATAAATAACAATGCTGAAAAGTCAGTGATGAAATTCATCAGTGATAACCAACAGAAACAAAGTATGGTGAGTCAGATCATGATGGCAAGAAAGAACTCAAAATTTATTTCTCGTTCCCAAGTGGAGATAAGAGGTCTATTCCTGAGCAAGACCGTAGGTTTATGGGGACTTTAGGGACCTCCTACAAGTTGGTTTAGAAACCTGACCAACTATGTCACTGCTTCTCCAAGATAAAATAGCCTTAAGATTTCTATAGGCTTCTCTGGGGTTCTTTTGTTTGGGGATGATTCTGAATTTTGCCTTGCCAACCAAACCATGGCTATACATGGCATTCTTTGCAGTAATCATGTTTATTTACATTTATGGTTCTCTATTTATGTCCCTCTCTAGGAAACTTTCAGCTTTATAAGGAAAGGGCCAATCTGCCCTGTCTACTGTAATCCCCTGACTCATCACATGGCTTTTGTCATGGCTGATGCTTAATTGATGGGTGTTGAATAAAAGGGTCACGATATAAATTTGAAGTCTAAATGTTTGACAAAACAAGTCATTAGAAGGCAGCAGACAAGTGCTAATAGTTGGCTTTTTCACAAAGGAAATATTTTGGATAAATTCAAGCAAAAACTATGTTTTTTCAAAAATTGAATACAATTCTTTGTGAATTGTTGAGTTCCCTTTCATCTAGTAAAAACTCTGCACTTGGCTCGTGGTAAGAGTCAAGGAGCAATGCTCAGTGTCTACAAAATCTTTTATGACAAGACCTCCCACTGTCACTTGAGCTTCTCTCCACAGTAAAGGCTTCTGGTGGTTCCTCAGTCCATTTTCTTTTCCCACTCTTTCCTTTCTGATGCAAGGCATTTCTTTAGACCAGGCACTCCCTCTCTCTGTGAAGCTTATCTCCTCTTTGTAGATAATCTCATTGCCATTCTCTAAAATTTAGAGTTAAGACTCCTACTACTCCACCTTCCAATCCATTCTCTTTAGTAACTATCTCATGGCATTTTGATTATGTATGTACACATTTTCCTGGTTCCCAAGGCCACTGAAGCCAGAGGCTTTTTTTTTTTTTGAGAGAAAGAGTGAGAGAGAGCATGTAGGGTGGGGGGAGAGGTAGAAGGAGCAGGAGAAAGAAAATCTTAAGCAGGATCCATGTACCCCACAGAACCCAATGCAAGGCTTGGCCTCAGAGCCCTGAGATCAGGACCTGAGCCAAAATCAAGTCAGATGCTTAACGGACTGAGACATCCAGGGGCCCCAAAGTCAGAAGTTATCTGTTAGACACACAGGATCCTCAGAACCCAGAATGGACCTTATCAAGGAATCAGTAAATGTTGGTATGATGAATGGATAAATTAATCCCTGCCTAAACTTCAAAAATTTCCTTACCACTTACAATGGTTAATTTTATAGCTAAACTTAACTGGATCCCAGAATGCCCAGATATTTTGTCAAACATTATTCTAGGTGTTTCTGTGAGGATTAACACTTAAATTGGATAGACTGAGTAAAGCAGATTGTCCTCCCTAGTGTGGGTGGGCTCATCTAATAAATTGAAGACCTGAATGGAACAAAATGGCTGACTCTCCCTCAAGTAAGAAAGAATCCCTCCTGTCTGCATTTGAGCTGGGATATCAGTTTTTTCTGTCTTCAGACTTGAATTGAAACATTGACTCTCCTGGTTCTTTAGCTTACTAACTGTATATCTTGGAATTTGTCAGCCTCCATAATCATGTGAGCTGACTCCTTTAAGGAAATCTCTTTTTATATATTTGTATATCCTATTGGTTTTATTTCTTTGGAGAACACTGATTAATATATCACTTGTTAGTCAAAATGAAATAACCTGGAACATTTTTCTCTTTGACCTCTAAGTCTTTTGATATTTTCTTTTGTGTTATAGGATATAGTCATCTGGGTGAATGAGGTTTTAAGATAAACATCTTTGATTTCCTAGTAGTATTTTCTTTTCTCTTCTATACCTGTAGCATTTCCTAGCTTTTCCTTACTTCTAATAACAAGTTTAAAATATTTCTTTAATTAAAAACAGACAAATGCAGAGAAAGAACAGTATTTTCTACTTCTGAACTTTGCACACATTTTTCAATAAGAACCAGTATTTAATAATTGTTTTTCATATCAGTATATAACCTATTGCCCTGTCAATTTTTTCATTGATTTAAATTTATTGTTTTGTATGAGCTCTGGAGATTTGCAAGGTTAACCCTGTATTGTCAGTGGTCGATCATTATTTTTTTTTTATTTTATTTATTTATTAGAGAGAGAGAGTGAGCACAGGCAGAGAGGCAGGCAGAGGCAGAGGGAGAAGCAGGCTCCCTGCCGAGCAAGGAGCCCGATGTGGGACTCGATGACAGGACGCTGGAATCATGACCTGAGCCGAAGGCAGCCGCTTAACCAACTGAGCCACCCAGGCGTCCCAGTGGTTGATCATTATTAAAGGAGCTTGTAAAACTGTAAATATTATATATTACCTTGAATACAGCTGTATTTGTATAAAAATACTTTCCATTGATGGGGGAATAAGTGTCATATACAGAATTAAAATATTAAGGATATTAAGGTCTATATTCTAGGGTGACTAAAGTACAGTAAAGCTTCGGTTCTTTAGAAGACAGTTTTTGGCAGCACAGAAGGAATGTCCTAATAATTATAGATGACATTAATGATTATGGTGATGACTGAAAATAAAAATAAAATACAAAGACAGTCTTTAAAAACAAAATCCCAAATAAAGCTTCTAGTTATTCTTAATGTGCTATAGGTTAGCAGATTAGCCCGCCAGAAACGTAAAGAATATTACTGCTATGGGTATTCTGTTTGGTCCTTAACACTGGCAGGAAGAGAGTTCTTTCAAAATTAGTAAGATCATGTCATTCTATGGCTTAAAACTTACCAATGGCATCTTGCCTTTGGCATAAAATCCCATTTCCTTTTTAAATCTCTAAGTCCCTACATGTCCTGGCCCATCTGCTCTTGATCACTAAGATTCGGTCCTGTTTCTGCAAAGTTGATTTCTTCTCTGAGTTTCTACTTGCTGTTTCTTCTTCTTCAACTTCTTTTCAGCAAATGTTGTTTTGCTTTCATTTTTCAGGTCAGATCTAAGCTCAGAAGGCTCATGGCCTTCTCTGGGAATCTCATTTGATAAGTGGGTTTTCCCCTGTGCTCCAACTAACACTTTATGTATCAGGGTGTTGCACCCAGAAATAGTTTTCTCCAACTCTCCATGTTAGAATTCAGACTTTATGGGAGCAAGGACCCTGTGTGTCTTGTTCAACGCTACTTTCTCAGTTCCTGGGAAAGTTCCCATGCAGGGTAAGAGGGAGGCTTAATGGACAAGTGGGTCGTAAATCCTAATGCCATCAAGGCCTTTCAGAAGAACTATCAAAGTTGGCATTTGAGAATCAATGCTGAGTGGGTGATCAACTTTGTTTTCCTTTTATCCTGCTATCACTGCTGAATATCATTCAGGGAATTCTCCCTTTTGATGTTTTAAATTGAATGTCTGTTTCTTAACTTATAAATATGCAAATTATGTGAGGGTGGATTGTATAGGTACTTTGCTCAGGTCATGGATTCATGATCTCATCCTTCAACCAACAATAAGTCAGCTGATGATTTGTTCTAAGATTGGATTAAGTAACTCATATTATAGGTGATATTTACTAAAGATTTGTACCAAAACATAATTTAATATATTTGATACATTTTTAAAAGATTTGTATTTATTTGAGAGAGAGAGAGAGAGAGAACACAAACAGGGTGAGGGGCAGAAGAAGAGGGAGAAGCAGACTCCCCGCTGAGCAGGGAGCCTGACTTGGGGCTCAATCCCAGGACTCTGGGATTATGACCTGAGCCAAAGGCAGATGCTTAAATTATTGAGCCACCCAGGTGCCCCTAATATATTTGATATTTCAGTGGCTATTTTAATCACTGTGCATGGGCCCATGATATAAATTAGAACAATTTTTAGTTTCAGGACTCAGTTTTAAGAAAGTTCAAAAAATATATATACATATATAATTTTTTTATAAAGAGACTGAGATAAAAATCACTACTACTAAAGACTAGAATTTTAATTTTTTACATAAATAATAACTTGGTTGTCTTGAGATTAATAGTTGTCAGAGCAAAGATATTGCCTTGAGATGTTTGGAAATAAATGCTTCCTTGAAGTCACCCAGATGCACATTTTATAGGTCACTTACACTTGACTGCTAGTAAATCAGAAGATTTAAGTCATACCCAAGAAACTAGATGAAGCAGGTGTGGCAAAAGTACGGTTTTGGGTGTGCTTCTAGCAGGTGTCCAACAATGCATGAGCATTCCTGGCCTCAGAGAGAGAATCAGTGTCATGTGAAGAGCACTTGAAGTTGCTATAATTAGTCTCATCATCAACAGATTTGCCCTGGGGGGACTTCAGCAGTGCTGGAAAAACTTCCCTGCTATGACACCATAAAAACCAACAGTGTATAAGGAAAAGAAACTTTGTTAATTTATGCCAAGAAAAACAAAACAAAACAGCCCGAAGTGTATATAACTCGTATTTCTTTCTTCACTAAATATTCATTGGGTATCTCCTGGGTAGTAGAGGAGACACCTAGATGATTAATAGGATATAGCTATTTGAGCAACTCACAACTTAATGGATGGGATACATGTATCTTTTGGCAATTATGATATATTACAATATGTATACTTATTGAGATATGATTATTATAGAACACAAACTCAACTTGAGACAAATGTGAAATAAGTATGTGTGTCAGCCGGGTCTTGAAAGATGAGTAGGGTTTAGCGGTACAGCACAGAGTGGGGAAAATAAAGGACATTTCAATGCAAAGGGATACACTTCAACCTTTCATCTCTAATACAGTGGGAAGAGGATACCAGCTGGAGCCACATAGCCATGAAGATGGAGCCAACAGTGACACGTCCAGCAGTTACCCTTTGTGGTGGGGTTGTGGCTTCAGTCTCGGCTAGGTACTGCCTCACACACAGAGAGTGCCCCACATAGCAGACCCAGCCTAGTTAGCTCAGTGGTTCTCAACATGGGGGGGTTCCCCTCCCCCTCCTCCAACAACGAGACATTTGGCAATGTCTCAAGACTTTTGAGTTGTCATAATGGGGAAGAGGTGCATTGGCATCAAATGAGTAGAGACTAAAGATGCTGCTAAACATCCTATAGTAAGCAGAAGAGTCTCCACAACAGAGAATTACCTAGTTTCAGTGTGAATAGTCCTAGGGTTAAAAGCCCCAGATTAGACCTACTCATTTTCAATTACAGCAGGGTACAATGTAAATTTCTGGCATACAGCTTAGAACGACAGAAACGTTGTGCTTCCATGCCCTAAAAGATATTGTGTCCTGTGGTTTGGGAAGCTCCTCTTTTGTAATTTCTCTCACTTAGCCCTCCCCTCTAAACCTTGCCTCCTACCTCAAACAAATACTGATGAACCTGACTGATGTATAACTCGGAATCTGACATGGAAAAGAGGCCATATTTCAGATTGCCGAAAAGGACTCAAGGACTATTAATATTAATGAACAATTGTTAAATAATCTGGAAGTTCTGTCTCAGGTTGATTGTAAAACTTTGGCCTATTTACCTACTTAATGAGTTCTTGATCCAGGTTCTTCTTGCCTTGTTTTCCCCACATGGACTTTAAAGAAGATTTATACCCCCAGAGGAATGGATCCCTGGCAGGCAGAGTTCACAGATCATATTGTAGCAGTGGTCACAAGCTAAACAGTAAAAGCCTTTTTTGTAAGCACCGCCTTTCCTTCTGGATGTACACAGAATTGTGTCACTCTGATTCTCTGTCAATACTTGTTACTGTATCATTTAGTTCTTCAGAGATTGTAAAGCTTAGAGTTGATATTCAAGAATGTGAAGTCTGAGATATGATTTTAAATTTAAGATGTTGAGAAAATTAGATCATCCTGAGAGATCCATAAAAGAGCAAATATTTCAGACGTTTGCATCTGCTCCTCTTGAAATATACCTATACATCATCTAATACCTGCCCCTTGACATGGGATGTTACAAAATAGCAGAAATTCTGCCAAGTAATTCATAGGACAGGGCAGAAAGAGAGGACAAATCATTTAAAATACACGCAGAAACTTTAGTCCGATAAACTGATGGGATTACTGCCCAAACAAAAACAAAATGAAAAACAAAACAAAAAACCCTCACAATTGGGCCACCCTCTTAGATTTCTCCAGCAAACACAGCCAAATATTCCTGTACTTAGTGATTTGATTCTGTGGTCCTGAATTATCAGCACCTGTCCCTTCTTTGCTTCAGAGAAGAATCACCTGAAAGAAAATGTTATTTCAAGGCTAATCATGGAAAGAGAAAGAAAGTGGTATTCATTTCTCCGGCAGTATTTGCCTTGTATACTGGAAATAAGAAAATGATAAATTCAAGCTATTTGGGAACCTGAGTTAGGATTTCTAAACCAGAGGGCAAGCTTTGCCATTCATATGTCGCCAAAAATACATGTTAAAAGTGCATATTTCCCACCCACTCCCATGAATTTTGACTCAACAGGCATTTCCTTCACGAATTTCACGTATTTCTGGGCAAGCACCGTGGTTTCAACTGTACAAAAAAATCTTTCAAAGATGTTCAGCACAAGGTAGGTGGGCAGTAGGAAAATAGTGGGATAAGGATACAGGCTCAATAAGCGTTTGTTGAATGAATTATTTCTAGCTCTTTTCCTAGAAACAGAAATTTCTCACTGCTTTTGTTATGAATAGACTCATAATGATCTTACTTAGGTATATAATATTTTAGAGAAACTCAACTCTTCCCTATTTATTCTGTGCTCTGGGTTAGATGAATTTTAGTCTCCGGTGTCAGAAAACTCAAGTGATGTTAACTCTTTCCTTTCCTAATGATGGGACCTTGGGCACTTCTTTTGACATCTTAGTTTTTAAAGTTTTTAAACTTTAGTTTAAAAGTTTTTAAATTCCTAACTTGAGAAATTGAATAACTACTTCTCAAAATGTCATGTAATACTGAAAAGTACAAAAGGAAATAATATATGTGTCACAGTATAAAGTGTGCCCTGAACATTATTTATTTTACGATTCCTAGAAATCAGTTATAAACTGGAATTCAGAACTGTGTCACAGAGGCAGTGGCAGTGAGGTACTTTTAATCGATCCTCTCCTCTAGGAAAATATGTCTTCCTGCATGGCTGGGGGATTTAAAGTAAATGCAAGTTAAATATCATTGACAAGTTCAATTGGCACCTTCCCTACATCTTTTTACTTTGTTGTTTGAAGAATCAACATCATTGGGGCATTAGCTACCTTATGTTGGCTTGATTCTGAAGACTGTGGCCATGCAGCTCCCATAGAGGTCAGTTGATCTCAGGAGAGTGGATGATCTGTGGATGGAGGAGACAAGTTGAGATAACCAGCCCACTGCTGAGCCTCCCACATTGGAAAAGCACCTTTTCCTATGCATACACACAAACTCACACACACAAGTAGACACATGTGCCATTCCCTTAATTCTCACCCTGTAAAAGATGAGTCAGATGTGTTCTTCTTACCTCCCCTTCAGCTGCACTATATAAGATATATGTGTTGGTGAAGGGTAATTCTTTAAGGGTTGGCGAGCAATTAAATGTCAGAGTGGAGAAGGAAGTGAGTGTCTAGATGTAGTTCCAAAGCCTTTTTTTTTTTCTTTTTTCTTTCTTACTTCTTTTCTTCCTGATTAAAAAAGAAAAGGCATAAACATCTCTGGAAATGAATCATCCTGTCAATTGCATGAGAAATGCAGGCACTTTCCTGTTTAAACTAAGAATATTAAAATAAAATAAAGGAAAAAGAAAGCATGGAGATAAAATACAACACAGTAGGGATTAATCATACTGGCACAAGTCAGCCAGACATAACAAAGCCCAGACAAATAACAGGCAGGTGCTGCCTAACTTGAAGGGCACAATGACCCACCAGGGTCCAGCTTACTCCTACCTGGGATGATGTTCGATATTAGTCAGAATTCCCTGCACTCCACGCATCAGAAGCTCTATATGAATTAGCTGAGGAAAAAAAAGGAGTTTCCTCTCACCACAGGAAGAAAGGTGGGTTTGAGGCATACTATCAGATCATCCACTCTGGTCTCTGCTTCTCCTGGAACATGGGTTTCTTTCTAATAGATGAACCTCCCTAAGATGATGAGGGGTACAGGAAATTCATGCTTCTAAATCTGTATCTTCCAACTTCAGCATCCAAGAGGAAACAGAAATGATAGAGCAGGATAGATTTGAGAGACAAACATGAGGTAAAGTCACAGACACTTGGTGTGTGTGTGTGTGCAGGCACGCGTGAGTGAGTGTGTCCAGGGGCAATCTGTGGTGGACACGATGACATGACACACAGCCCAGGCTTCTTCACGAATCAAAGCCTCATGATCCAACTTTTGGAAGTGGTACTGGCATGCTCTACTGCAGCTATTTTTGGAGATTCCCTCATTGGAGAGACCCACTTCTCCCAAGATCATAATCCCTTCTCAGAGTAGTTGGCATCAGCATCTGATTACAGACTGACCACAAAAGCCTGTCCTTCCCACTCCAATCTGGGAAAGTTTTAAGAGTCCTCTTTGCCCACTGCTGCCCCCTTCCATCTTCAGACTTTGAGTCCAAGATCATGCCCTAATGAAACCTAGGCATGCTCAGCTCCATCTCAGAGCTGGCTTCTCAGAGAAGCCACTCACTAACAGTTGAGAAGAAAGAAAAGAGAACACAACTCTATCACCACCCTTTAAAATGCAGAAAGAGAAGCAGCATCTGGTTAAGAAAGGAAGAAGGGACTGAGGAGGAGGAGCTTGGTCCAGAGAGAGCAGTATTACAAGGTTGAATGACTTTCCCCTGATAGGTTCCATTTATTTATTCAGGCGAGTACATTGACTTAGAGTGGGAAGAGAGGATCAGGCAGGATGTTTGAGGTTTATGGTAAATTTTTAATAGCAGTAAGAGGGACTAGTCTTTGCAACAAGACACAAGATTGACAAGTGGTGTTGAGGATCCAGATTAGACAGAAACCATGACAGATCAGCTTCGAACTGGACAGCAATGCTATCTACTCTTGCCTCGCTTGGTGAAGACAATGGCTGAAGGACTGATACATACTTGGGGATGTATATGGAGAGTTAGAATAATTGCATAAAAACTAGAAGCCAAGAGAGTTGAAGCGAAGCAGGAATTAGAAATAGAAATAAAACACACACACACAATTATTTCTTTTTCTTTATCAATTATATTTGTATTTTCATATTTTATTTCCAAGGAATGGTTACAAGGTACCACTCCACTTTTTTGTGATGACTTTAAGTGGGTATTCATTTCCAGTAATGTTTTATACTGTTATTAATATGATTATGTATTAATGAAGCTATCATTCCATTTGTCTTCTCTAGGTCCCATGTGTACAGTGATGAACAAAAGAAGAAAAAATGCAATATAGATATGCGATTACATAAACAAAATATAAAGTAGGGGTTAAGTCTTCTTGAGCTTTTGGCTGGCTAGAAATTTCATAATACATAAAGTAAGAGAAGGATGCTTTAAATTGATTTTTGCTGACATGACTTCATCTGTGGAGTGAGGGCACAGGGATACAGGGTGAGAATTTGGAGAATGACTAGAGTCTCATCTTGTAGGAAAGACTAGTGGGGAGGGGTCTTACCTTAAGCAACTGTGCTTTGATCTGCTTAGCAAGAAGAGCCCTACTGAAATGAAAGCGTAGTCATTTGAATGAAGGAGGGCCACTGATTCCCAAAGGGACAAGTAGGTAGTGAGAACAAAGACAGTGGAGGCCCACTAGGTTCAGAGACGGTGTGCAATCTCCTCATCTGTGCCTCATGGTACTCAACACCAACCATAATCTTCTTTCAGATTTCCTATTTGTTTCCAAGTCTGTCTCTTCCATTAGTGAGAAGCCCCTGAAGGGCAAGTTCTGTGTCTCATTTGTCTTTTTGTCTCACGAAACTTTCAGAGAGCTGGCTTTTGATATGGTGTGCAAGAAATGTAGACTGAGTGAAGGAACTCAGTAGATCAATCTGACAATTATTCTGTAAGTATTGAACTCAAGTGTCCCAAAGCTCAGTCATACTATAATGAAATTTCTTATATTGATGTTATCAGGATCTTTAGTAATTCATGCCATGAAGACTTCATGTCTTGCAATTCAGGGCAAGGAATGGGCTATATTCTCTCTGACCAGGATGACGCTTGACATTTCACCCAACATAAAGTTATCATACCGCCACTCTTTATCCTGGATTCTGGGAAAGCTCCTAACAGTTCACTAGGGAGGGTGGGGGGACCAACTCCTGTGTTTAGACTCTCAAACTGTTTTCAATTAGGAAATGACTTCTGTGTGTCTCCCACTCAGGTGCCTTTGATTAGGGAGAAGCGCAAATATGCAGTCATGCAAAAATGTGCTCCCTCGGTCAGAACCTACAAAAGCTAATCAACTGCCCAGCTGGTTTACATTTCTATACATTCCTTGACACACAAAGATGTATCTTGAACCTGGCTGGCCTATCCTTGTGCACTGTTGCCAAACTCCACGAGGCTAACTAAAGAATGCTCAGAGATGTTTTTCTTTCTTATGCCGGGGTCCCTGGCCTATAGGGTAGAGCCATGTAACTAAGCGGCTGTGTGACCTTACAGAGTCCTGACCCTACTGTCCCTGGAGTTCCTTTAAGATTGTAGGTGTGGATATTTTTCACTACTGACAAGGGATTTTGGATCTTTAGAAGGGAAGGCTGAATAATTAATAATAATGACACATGTGTGCATGCATGTGTGTGTGTGTGTGTGTGTGTGTCTTACAGCATCCAATGTTGAGCCTTTCACTATCTATTACATTTGGACTTGGAATTCAGATGAGGACCATCAAGAAGAGCAAGGAATGGTGGAGGAACTTTTAATGCCCTCTTTTCTCCAGTCTTTTCCCATTTGCAGCCAGATGGACTTGACCAGATCTGATCAGCTAACTCTGAGGCTACAAAGCAAGGGCTTTCTGTGACTTTTGCATAAAGGCAGAATTTTCTTTTTTTTTTTTTTTTTTATGTTCTGCTGATTCATGCTTCCTTCTGTAAGGAGTCCCTGCCTCAGTCTAATGCTAACTCTTACACCTGCTCTTCTCTGTCCCTGCTGTCCCCTTTCTCTGGTACCCATTGTTTTCTGTCTCATCTGATCTCATCCACTGGTCCTAACATTAGCTTTCCTCTTATTGTATAACTCTCCTTCACGACATCCTTCTCAGGTACAACTTTACATGGAACTACATGATCGTCCAATACAAATGTAGACTCTCACAGAAAAGAACACTCTGCCCTGTTCTCCAGAGTCCAGCCCTGCACCTGCACACAGCTCACTTATCGGCTCTGTTGAGTTCAGATGATGCCCAGGGACTCCCCTTCATACCCACCCCTGCCAACACATAAGCTTTTCCTGCATCTTTGGCTGCTACCCTTTCTTTCTCCTAACCTACCGATTCTCTCTTAAAGGAGGTTTTTTTTTTCTTTTTTACATTTTTAAGGAAATCTTTAATGACAAGATATTATTTAATATCAATTCATTAGGGAATATCTTAGATGAGCAAAACAGTTTGCAAGCCCACAGTCTGTCCCCCAATGTCTGCTTTCCTAAACCCACAAAACACATACTCTAGGCTTCTGGCACTTAGTCTCTCATTCATAATATGTGCTCAATACAACGTACCATCCATATCAATACCCATGTATATATTTCTCTTCAGTTTTATTTAAGCCCCACGCCTGTAATTTTTCTCTGTTTTACACCAATACACCCTAATAATTAACATACGCTTATAAATCCCATTTCAATTGTTTTATGTTTCCCAGACAATGCAATCTCAATTACATCATTCACAGTCAACTATAAAATAAACATCTTCCTTCACCTGGTCCAGTAGATGCAAAACCGCAGGGATGTATAAACAAATATTTTGATTTTGTTTACATGTGTGCCACCAGCTGCTTCAGAAAATCCACTTGGAAAAAAAAAAAAAAAAACCCAAATTACAGAAGAACCCCAGATTGTAAACACCTGGATTTAAATCTTCAGCAAAAAGCCAGAAAGTAAACACCACAATATTAAACTCATTCATCTGGGGAAAAACCCTCCCCAGTGCATTTACAATATTGTTTAATTTTACATAAAAGAAACTGAGTAGGTGGCAGGCAAAGAGAGTGGAGCAGAGGAAAAGGAGAGGCTCACTGCCATGGGGGCAGTCCTGTCTTATCAGAATGGGCTTTGGTGGATTGTTGGAAAGTTCAGGGTACCCAAATACGCTGAGCTCCTCCTTTGCTTCCACCCATCTGAGCTTACAAAGAGGATAATTTGACCACACATTCATTTTTCATCAGCAGGAAGCCCATTTGCTAAGTAAGTGCCAGCAGCTTAATTCAGTTAAACACTTACTGAGAGCCGGTGACATGCTGAGCGCTGTGCCGAGTGTCAGAAATACAGAGATTAATAAATGGAGTTCTTTCCTTTAGGGATCTACAATTTAGTGAGGGCTGAAATATGCGTGAATAATTGTGTAATATTTGTGATACATGCTGGAATAGGGGTTAGTGCCAGACTGGTGCTGGCTCTGAGAAGGAAATAATGAACTCTTGCAACATCAGGGAAGCCTTCATGTGACAAATTATGGTTTCCTTGAGTCTTGGAGCCTGTGTAGGAGCTTCTCCAATGTTTACATAATGGAAGGTGAATTGGCGATGTGAAGTAAAACTTACAAATGTGCTGTTCCAGGCAGAGAAACATCACTACAAAAACAATGGGAGCTCTCCAGGACTTCCCCAATGCCTGCGGGGCACATGGGGTCAGGGGTTATTTGCTCCTGTCCCCCCACCCCCCCAACGCCCCCACTACTGGATATGGATGCAAGGGTACACACACTGCCCCCAGGGTATTGCCTGTACTCATACTTGCTCCATTGTTCTGTGGCAGATCCTTTCCAAGTCACTAGGTCAAAGATAAAATTATTAATTAACATGATGAGGAATTTCAAGATGGCAGCAAGAGAACATGAAACCAAGAGTGGGCTGTCTCTTAGCCTTCAGCTGGGGGGCCCTGTGCTACCTGGCAGATTTCATGCCAGGAAGTCAACTCGGCCTTAGCACAATTCTTAGTCCAGAGTAACATAATATATGGTCAACAAACATTGTTTCTGTTCTCTTTCCCCCCAGATTTAGTATTAACTGGATTTAGAACTCAAACACGTTGGGGAAGGCTGTAGGGGAAAGGCAGCAATGGTGGGATGAAGCTGGGGCCAGAGGCAGGGCCCAGAGCCTGCACACATTTACATAGCAGGTGCAATTTGATGTGTATCCTCTGGGTGTCCATATACTGTTGAATGATTTCGGGCAGGGGTGTAAGAGATCAGATTTATTGACTAAGACATTCAATCTGGTATTCAGGTAGTGGATAGATTTGATGTGGGAGAAATAGAAGGTAGGAAAACCAGGTCTGAGCACTGCAGGTGGGGGAAATATTTTACCTCCTCCACCTGTAGAGATTAGGGTGTCAGCTGAGGTCTAACAATATTCCAGTTCTGAAGGTGCATGCATGCCCTATATCTCCCACTAGAGGGAAAATTCCTTAGGTTTCATGGTGCCTTTTATGTAATAGATGTTTAATATTTATTTCCTATTAAACTGAGGTTTCTTTAGCTATTTGAGGAATCACATCAAAATCTTGACTCACATAGAAGTCTTCGTCTGAATTTAAACAAAAATAGGTATTATCATAGGCAAATGGATTTTTAAGGTACAGTTGTATCTTATATGGGGGTTACAAGTGTTCATCAGTGCTCTTGAATGGAGTTAAATAGCTGAATGTGATCGTCACAGAGCAAAACATAAACATCCCACTGCTGTACTGTCTTAAAGTCATTACAGATCAATCAACTGATGTTCATTGATAAGGGAAATTTCATTATAGCTCTTTTTGTAGAGAAGAGGTGATACTTGTACCATAAATACTTTAGGTAGTTACCCTTGATTATGTAGGATTGGGATACTACAGTGCAAGGGGCCTGGGGCTTCTGATATAAACACAGTGGAGTGGATTTCAACCCCTTCTTTAGTTTCATCTAGGAGATTTTTTTTAAAGATTTTATTTGTTTATTTGACAGCTGGAGATCACAAGTAGGCAGAGAGGCAGGCAGAGAGAGAGAGGAGGAGGCAGGTTCCCTGCTGAGCAGAGAGCCCCATGTGGGGCTCGATTCCAGGATCCTGGGATCATGACCTGAGCCCAAAGCAGAGGCTTTAACCCACTGAGCCACCCAGGTGCCCCTCATCTGGGAGATTTTTAAAAAATTCCCCTTGCCTGTATCCCATAGCTGAATTAAAATCTCTGGGAGGAAGACTTGCGTATCTGATTTTTCCCAAGCTTTGTGGAATTACAATTTACATGCACTAAAATTCACTCATTTAAAGTGATTTCTATCCCTGTAGTTGTGTCTTTTCCAGAAGGTCATGTAAATGTAATCAGAGTATTTAGTCTTTATATCTGGCTTCTTTCACATAGCATGGTATTTTGAGATTCATTAGATTGTTAAATGTGATAGTAGTTCATTGTTTTTTTACTGTATAGAGAATACTAAGCAATGTTCTAGAGTACGGTCATACCACAATTTATTTCTCTATTCACTAGTTGATGGGGACAGCTGAACTTTTTAAAAGCTTTCCAGTTGATTATAAAGCATAACAAAGATTGAGAACCACTATCACAGAGAACTTTATGCATATTATTATTATTTTTTTTACCCAATGCTCTCCACATCCCTCAGTTAACATACTTGTACTTATTGTTTAACATGAGGTATGTGGAAGGAGTTAGAATGGCTACAGCTGTTCTGGAGACCACACTGTCTGATATACATGGAAACTTTGGGTCATGTCTGCTGAACAATTATTTTCTACTTTGCACTACTAAAAATATATGTACTTTCCAAAGGCGTAGTGAATTAGTACCACACACATCCAACTATCCCTGTTATCAATAAGGTCTGATATGCTGGTGGAAGATTTCAGAGAAACAAATTATTCACATTCCAGCTCATCTTCTTTTACCCATAAATGGAAAATTTTTGCTTAAAGAAAGACAAGTTTTAGGATGCATGATTTTTAAGCTAACACGTACATATTTCTGGCCACTTGGAAAACATTATGAGAATCTTCCAGTATCCAAGTCTATAAATTATGATTAAGAACAATTTATAAGGGCAAAGCCATTTTCTTCAAAATGCTTGATTGTGACAGTTCCCCAGTGCCTCTCCAACCCTTTAAAGGCAACATTTAGAAGCCTCAGAATATCTTGGAAACCTCAACATCATAATGAAAAAGTATCTTTGTCAGTGCATCTTATTAAAAAAAAATCAAAAATGGTTTTTTGGGGTAGTTTCTAAATTGCTGTGATTTAATTGATTATGGTGCTGTTGGATACATAATTCAACTGATTCATAAAGAGATGGCTGTCCTCCCTCCCCCCACCACAAGCTCCACAGAGACTTTTGCAAGACATCAGCCGCCTGAGAACAAAGGATTGAATTTGGCTTAGGAAAATGAAAACACCATTTGAGGGAGTGCCTCTGAGTTAAATCAAACTTGAACTTTACAATTCAAAAGGACTGAAGTGCACAAGGTCCCATGCTGGTGAAGGCAAGACCAAACACAACCTGAATTTGAGTCATTTTTATGGATGTTCTCGTATGTTATGGCCTCTCTCCACCCTAAACAATGCTACCTACCATTGAGATCTGAGCTCTCTGGGGCTGACACTCCCCATGACTGTTGTAATCTCTGGGCCTCAGGAAGTAAAAATGTGACCTAGAATTTCTGGACTCTCTCTGGTCTGCCTATGTCCATCACCACCACCACCACCACCACCACCATCATCATCTCTTTCAGAATTGTTATGAATCAACTTGCTTTTTAAAAGATAATGGGTGGTTCTCATCAGATTTCAACCTTAGAAAAGTTTAGGGTCACTTATTCCTCATCCTTCTGTAGGTTATTCCATTCAGTTCATTGCAAAAAAAAAAAAATAATATTTTCTTTTGGCAAGCAAAGGAAAATGCAGCATTGATTTCCCAGGGGATTTTTATTCTGTTCTCCTCCATACATTCACACACAGATACATTATGGAAGGAATTCCTAGTTTCTGAGGGTGTGCCAAGTCCTGCAAGGATAGCAATGATGTAATTCTAAAGTAAATGGTACTTGTGTCCTGTGACAAACAGACAGGAGGAAAAGCCTAAAAAAGAATCACCACAGGAGTTAAACAAGAGTCTTAATGAAATTAAATAAAATTGGGAGAGAGTAGGTATTTTCTCGTTTGCTTCTGAAGAGCTTAGTATTATTTCAAGGTAATAATAGCTAATTAAGTAGTTTGAGGCTTGTGTGCTGAGTGGAATAGTGTCCTCCCCCAAATTCATGGCCTTCCTAGACTTGAGAATGTGATCTCAGTTGGAAATAGGGTCATTGCCAACATAAATAGTTAAGATAAGGTCACACCGGAGTAGAGTGGGCCTGCAGTCCAATACAACTTGTGTCCTCATTAAGAGGAGAAGGGATACAGAGACACAGACACAGAAGGAAAACAGTCGTGTGATGACTAAAACAGAGAAGACAGTGACAGGACCACAGGCCAAGGACTGTCAGATGTTCCCAGAAGCTGGAAGAGGCAGAGGCAGGGAAGGACTTTCCCCTGAGGCTTAGGAGGGAGCATGGCTCTGCCAACACCCTGATTTTGGACTTTTTTTTTTTTTTTAAAGATTTTATTTATTTATTTGACAGAGAGAGACACAGCCAGAGAGAGAGAGAACACAAGCAGGGAGAGTGGGGGAGGGAGAAGCAGGCTTCCTGCCAAGCAAGGAGCCCAGTGCAGGGCTCCATCCTGGGACACTGGGATCATGATCTGATCAGAAAGCAGAGGCTTAATGACTGAGCCACTCAGGTGTCCCTGATCTTGGACTTCTAACCTCCAGAGCTGTCAGAGAATAAGTTGAGGAATCACTCATTTTCTGGTACTTTATCACAGGAGTCTTAGGAAACTAGTACAACTTGCCTCTGGAATTTTGTCCAAAGTGACAATTTGAGGCTCACCATTCTATAGACGGGTGGTCTAGGAGGAGTCAGAAAAAAAGACAAGAGAAAAACAGGGAGCAGCACAGGCTCACTCATGACGTTATAACCTGCTAACAGTAGCAGGATCACCTGAGGTTCCCAAAATGCAGATTTCCTGCCAGACCCAAGCCTGTCAGTTGGGGGTATTTCTGGCAAGACCCAAGAGATCTGCATTGCATTTCTAAGTTCCTTTCACCTTCCTTATGAATGCTAGAATTTTGGAACCATTTCCATACAGAACATGTCTATTATCATCTTTGAGAGAGAATCAAACTAAACCTAACCAATCTGCTGAGGTCGACCAAGGCTCAGTCTTGTTCTCATGTCTGTATATGGGGCCAAGTGAAAGCCAGCATAGAATCAGGGAGCCACCCAGGACCATGCAGTCTCTTAAGACGACACAGAATTTCCTAGCGGCATATATCCGGGTGGCCCTTAATTTTCTTTCTGCTTCCCCAATTCCTATAGCAAGTAATGGGACAAGTAATGGTCCTCTTACTATGCCCAAACCATGGCTGCTGGAAGTCAAAAATGATAAAGGAGAAATATGGAAACTGCCAAATGTGTAACTTGCTGCCCATATGGTTTTCTTCTTTATTTTTTATTTATTTTTAAAAGATTTTATTTATTTATTTTAGAGAGAGAAAAAGACAGAGATAGGATAAGCAGTCGGATGGAGCAGAGAGGGAGAAACAGACTCCCAAATCATGGATGATTTTTTTCCAAGTATTCACAATGCTGAGGTATCATAATTTTTTAAATATCATCAATGATATCTGTGTTTTTCTTTTATATTTTATAACTACTATTGTTGGTATAAGGACATTACTGATTTTTATATGTTACTCTTCTTGACTATATGTGACTTTGTTCTTACTAGTTTTAATTGTTTGGTTTGCTTTTGTTTTTTGAAGGCTATTTGGGGCTTTGTATTTTATTATTTTTTAAAGATTTTATTCATTTATCTCAGAGAGAGCTTGGGGGGAGGGGGAACAGAGGGAGAGGGAGAAGCAGACTCCCCACTGAACAGGGAACCCGACCTGGGGCTCAGTCCCAGAACCTCAAGATCATGTCCTGACCTGAAGGCAGATGCTTAAAAAACTGAACTCCCCCAGGCACCCCTATTTTGGCCTTTTTATTTATGCAGTCATATCACCAGCATGTAAAAATCATTTTTCTTCTCCTTTCTTTGTATTGCCTATTGAATGACTTGGGGATCTCTAGGAAACAGTTACCGTGTTAGGACTATGGTAGGCATACAGTGTTCCTGACATTAATAGGAATATTTCTGATATATAAAAGTAAGCATAGTGATGATGATTTCTTCTAGTATATTACTGTTATACATATCTTCAGAGCTAGGCCAATAGTAGAAAAATATTGAGAGAGCTTCTAAAAGCTTAACAGGAAAAAAAAAGCCAACACTGCTTGAAAGACAAAGATATAACTCACAGCTATTCTTCACATAGAAATATTGGTTATGGGGAGCCAGTCTATATTAGTGTTGGGGGGGGACTGAGCTCCACTTCAGGCTCTGCTCAGCGGGGAGCCAGCTTCTCCCTCTGCCTGTCATTCCCCCTGCTTGTGCTCTCATTCTCTCTCTTTCTCTCCCTCCTTGTCAAATAAATAAAATCTTTAAAAATAAAGTAATTTTTTAAAAAAAGAAGCATTGGTTATAACATATTCTAGTCAATGACCTGAACCATCACTTCTGATGGTGGAACTGGATACACAGATACCATTTTTTTGCATTACCCCTTCAATAAACAACAAAAATAATTTATCTAATAATTATAAAATTAAATGCATGATACTTAGGACAACAGAAGAAACACAGTGAATGTTTTTTTCTGAATATCCTATGATAACCATATGAGTAAAAATAGTTAAACTTTACTAAATAAAAAGAAAAAACGAATTAATACACATGTTGAAAATATTTCCCTTTATTTCTAGTATGCTGAGTTCTGTCCTTATCATAGGTGGGTATTTACAATACATTTTCTGCATCTAGTGAGATAATCACATGGTTTTTGTCCTACAGCCCATAAAGTTGCTCAAATTCCTGACCTTGAACATTCTTGTATTCTTGGGATAAGTTTCACTTAATTATAGTTTTTATTAATATAACCTGGAAATTAGTGTGATGTGACTTCATATAGGGTGTTTTCATTTATATTCACAGGTGTAGTTACTTTATTATTTTTCTTATATCTTCCTTACAAAGTGTTACTATCAAAGCATATTACCATATACACATTACCATATACCAAAGGGTGGATGTCTCTCTTGTGTTTCCTCTGACATGATTTGTAGAGGACATGAATTATCTACTCCTTAGAGTTTTGATGTAAGTTTGCCTATAAAATCCTCTAAGCCTATTTTCTTTTGGTGTCATGGTGAGGAAGACTGGGAGGTAGGCTAATTTTTTTAATAAGCAACCTATTTACTTTAATGGTTATGGGTTCATGAGAGCATTCTGTTTCTTATTTTTAACAGTGTAAGGCACAATTTTCATACCATAAAGTCCCACGTAAAATTCAATGACTTTTATTAAATTTGCAGAGTTGTGCGATCATTACCACAACCCAACTTTGAAACATGTTCATTACACCAAAAGCCCCTTAGTGCCTACATGAAGCCATCTCTGATTCCCACCACCCAACCCTCCCACCCCGAATCCCCCACCTTGAGCAACCACCAATCAGTCTGACAGTGATTTGCATTTTGGGGGCATTTCATATAAATGGTAACATGCAAAATATGGTTGTTAGCATTTGCCCTTTCTTCCACTCAACATACGATTTTTTAAAGATTTTATTTATTTATTTATTTGACAGGCAGAGATCACAAGTAGGCAGAGAGGCAGGCAGAGAGAGAGAAGAGGAAGAAGACTCCCTGGTGAGCAGAGAGCCCAATGTGGGGCTTGATCCCAGGACCCTGGGATCAAGACCTGAGCCGAAGGCAGAGGCTTTAACCCACTGAGCCACCCAGGCGCCCTAACATGCAATTTTTGAGTTTCCTCAATGTGGTAGCAGGTATCAGTAGTTGATTCATTTTTTTATCTTAGTATTTATTATCCATTTTTTCTTGAGTTTGTTTGGAAATCTCTATTTTCTCCAATATTTCTTTCACGGTTTAAAATATGTTGATAAATTTGTTGACTGAATTCTAAAATTATTTCTTATAGTCTTTAATTAATCTGACTTAAATCTTCCCTTTGTCATATGATTCCTATTTTTGGTTCTGAGTATGTTTTTATTTGTGCTCATTCTCTTTATTATTTTTTTAAATATGACAAAAGATTTATATTTTTAAACTTTACAAATAACCAGTTCTCCATTTTATTGATGATCTCTCTACCATTTATTTCATTTTTATTCCTTACTTCTTTGCAATATTTTGTTTTCAATGGGTTTTATTATCTGTCGATCTTTTCTTAATTTGTTTCATGAAATCATTAATTTATCCCATTTATTTTCAGTCTTTTCTTTCAACGTTATTTAAGGCTGTCATGTATTTTTCTACTTTAAGCAGTACTTAAGTGTGCCTCACAAGTTCTAATATGTGATACCTTCATTCTCATTTATATATACATACTAAATATTTTAAAAATAAAAAAATATTTTAAAAATATAAAAAAATTAAAAATATTTAAGAAATATAAAAATATAATATTTTAATTTTTTAAAAAATACGTATTTTTAAAATATTTAGAATATATTTTTAATAGAATAGAATAGAATAGAAAAATATTTAGAATATATTTAGACTATATAAAAATATAAAGAAACTTTATAGCTTCTTTTTCTCTTGATCCCATAACTGATAAAATTGCTGTGCTAAATTTGATACTTATCAATCTCCTGTGCTTATTTGTACTTTTAATACTCATATATTATTTTTCCAAAATCCACAACTATATGCCATTCAATAACATTGATGAACACAATTTATCCATTCCTTTTTTTGAGGAACACTTAGTTTTATTTTTGTTTTGTTTTGCTTTTAATATTTATTTATTTATTTTTGAGAAAGAGAGAGAGAGAGCAAGCGAGCAGGGGGAGAGAATCTTTAAGCAGACATCTCCATGAGTAGGAAACCCAGTGCAGGGCTTGATCCCAGGACGCTGGGATCATGACCTGAGCTGAAATCAAGAGTTAGCCACTCAACTGACAGAGGCATCCAGGCACTTCAGAAGAGCTTAGATTGTTTAAAAACTATTTTTATTGTAAGCTATGCCTCTGCACGCATGTTAGTGTATGTCTCCTTATATGTGCTGTGAGAGATTCTTCTAGAAGATAAAAAAGGCTTCCTCTATTAGTCAAAGGGCATGGGCATCTTCAGTTCACCAGAGATTTCCAACTTTTTTCTCTGACCAGCATTTCAGCCCAAAAGAGGAAAGTATGCTAACATGATGAGGAGAAAGTGTCATAATTCCTTGTCTGAAAGTGAGTCACAAGACTACAAGTAGTTACAAGGGCAGCTGCAAAATGTTTCTCTAACTTGAAATCATGTGCATCAATAAGACTTAGAGGTATGCAATATCCATTGCCAAAATAATGCAGAGTAGGGGAGAATGCATTGTAGGGAATAGTAACATCCCCTGACAAAGCACCCCAAAAATCTGTGTGCCTCTTCTTCCTATAGTAGCACTCACTTACTCATACAAGGGAGCCAAGTGTCTCCATGCCCCAGAGGCAGAACCTATTGGATCTCCCTCTTCTTGTACCCAATATATAGTAGGAGAAGAAACAGGCTGACTGTAAAGTGTTCAATACCTCCCATTTCCTGGGAGTGAAGATTTTCTAGTTCCCATTGTCTGAGAGATAAGTATTTATAATTATAGACACCTGGGTATCTCTATGCAAAGATCTATGGCTCGTACCCTAAGAAGAGTAATAAATTCTTTGTGTGCATTAGTATATTGTGTCAAGGGTTATTCTGACACTCATGCTTCTTCATCTTAATGATTCTGGGCATTTATCCAAAACTCTTTTGCCCTCTCTTGCTTTGGAAGGTTAAAAGACAAGCCCATTGATAATACATTGTGTTTTTGTACTCTTCCGGAAAAATGCTCCATGAAATTATGGTCTTGAGTTATATGTATTATCATCTTGATATTTCCACTTATGGTATTATAGAAGATGACAGTAGTTTAATAAAACAATATGACTTTCTTTGAAGCCATTGTAGTTCAATAGACCAGACAGATTTAGCCATATCTTATAAGAACAGAAAAGTATATGAGTGAAGGTATTTTGCTAAGCACTAGAGCTTTTAATTGGGTGTAACCATTGCCTTAGGCAGATAATTTGGAAAAATCAATGTATTGATAAGTTGTGTGTTAGGTAATTAGCCATCTAATTTCATCTTTAAAATCCATGAAAGTATTACTATTGTAAAAAGGAGTAAAAATGTCAAATATTTTATTAGTATTTTGGAACGTAGAAATAGTAGTAATGAAATACTGTTGAGAGGAATGGAATCCTCACAGATTTCTGGAGGGAGCATACAATTATATACTTTTTTTATAGAGTGTTTTGGCAGTATCAATGAAAACATTCATGATATATGTTCAATATAGAATATTACTATTGATAATTAACCCTGCAAATACATGTTTATCTATGTACAAAAAAGCATGTGTAATCAATATCTATTAATAGAGGAAAGTTTAAAATTTTTTAAATTCTATATGGGCTACACATAGAGGGTAATGCTATGTAGTACAAAAAAATACGGTAGACCTTTGTATTAGCTTTCTATGTTGCATAACAAATTACCACAAACTGAGTAGTTTACAACAGTGGATATTTATTATCTCGGCCCTTGTGGGTTGGGAGTTAGGTACTGCTTAGTTAGGGCTCCTACTCAGGGTGTCATAAGGCTAAAGTAAAGTTTTTTTCTGGGCTGTGTTATCCTATAGGAGCTCATTTGAGGAAGAATCTGCAGTCACAGCTGCACAAGCTGTCCACAAATTCATTCCTTGTGGTTGTAGGATTGAGGGACCAGGTTTATGCTAGTTGTTGGCTGAAGGTCACCCTCTGTTCCCAGAGGCCATAATTCCTGGAAGCTGCCAGCAGTTTCTTTCCACATGGTTGCTTACTTCATCAAGCCAGTAAGGAGATTCTCTAAAAAACATCTGCTAAGAAGACAAAATCTTATGTCTTACTAGGGTAAGATAATCACAGGAGTGACATTCCAAAACCTTTGTCATAGTCTATTGATTACTCATGGGTCTGGCTCATACTCTGACTGAGGGGATTATACACAGATGCAAGTATCAGGAAGTAGAGATCAGGGAGGGCACCGCCAACAGGTCTCTCCACCACATGTCTATGTCCTGATAGGGAATGATTTCTAAGATGTGTTACTAAGTAGAAAAAAAATGGTATTTATATTGTGCTCCTATATATGTGTGCACACACATGCATGTACTTGTTTCTGCCTCTGAAGAAAAACAATGGAGGAAAGAAAGGCTTATTTGGAGTGTAAAAAGCATTAACAAGTCACTTTCTGTCATTTTTACATGTTGCTGTTTGCATACGGCATATAAATAAATAAACTGTGTTAATAAAAGAGTTAATTTTTTAACTTTATGGTATTTTATGGCTATGTTTGAAACCAAAAGCAAAAGTAATAACTTTCACAAATAAGAAGAATAAACAAACAAAACAGCTCATTTTGCAAACAGTTCAAGAATCTAAGCTCTGATTTTTTACATCTCTTTGAGCAATGTACAAAATTGCCTACACATTCTGAGCCTCAGTTTTTTTAACCTACATCATGGTAAAGTTCGGACACATACTCTTACATCTCTTTTAAATGCTAGATAGTTGTCACCTAAATACTATGATTCTTAAAGTATAACACATTTTTTTTAATGATTTTACTTATTTTTGCAAGAGAGAGGGAGAAAGAGAAAGAGAGAGCATGTGCATAAGCACTGGGTTGGGGGAGGGCAGAGGAACAAGTAAGACTCCCTGATGAGGAGGGATTCCCCATTCAAGACCTGACCCCAGGACTCTGGAATCATGACCTGAGCCAAAGGCAGATGCTTAACCGACGGAGCCACCCAGGTGCTGAAAGTGTAACACATTTTTTTTTAATTTTTTAAAAAAGATTTTATTTATTTATTTGACAGAGAGAGATCACAGGTAGACAGAGAGGCAGCAGAGAGAGAGGAGGAAGCAGTCTCCCCACTGAGCAGAGAGACCGATGCAGGACTCGATCCCAGGACCCTGAGATCATGACCTGAGCTGAAGGCAGCAGCTTAACCCACTGAGCCACCCAGGCGCCCATATTTTTAATAAAGAAAAATCTTCTGAACCTGAGTTGGAGTTAGACCAGGAGGGTGGAGGAAACCCATCACACACAAAAGCCTTGATGGATTTGAGGAAGGAAAGGGGGAGAGAGGGGGTTTTAAAATGTGAACAAATTAACACCAAGTCAAGGGGAGCAGAGCCTTGGAATCAGGGTAAACCTTATGCTGAAATGGCTTAGAATTCATTGAGAGGAGACGTGTCATCTGCACAACATTAATGTGCAACTAGAGTATTTTATTTCTACTTTTAAACTTTTTACTTTGATAGGCTTGCATTCTCATGCACATGTAAGGAATAATACAGAGAGCTTATACAACCTTGATTCAGTTTCTCCCAGTGATACTATCTTGCAAAACTAGAGTACAATATCAAAACCAGGATATTTGACATCTATGCTGTCAAGATACAGAACATCTCCATTATCACAAAGATTCCTGAAGTTGTCCCTCTGGAATGACACTCCCTTCCTTCCTGCCACACCTGCTCTGAAACTGCTGGCCACCACTCTTGTGTTCTCCAGTTTTAGAACTTTATCATTTCAAGAATGGCATAGAAATGGAATCATATAGGATGTAACCTTTTGGGCTTTTATCACTAACATCATTCTGGGGATGGTTGTTTATGTTGTAACATTTATCCATCGTTTGTTTCTTTGTATTTCTGAGTTCGTATTCCACAGTTTTGGTCTACCGAAGTGTGTCCTTCACTCATTGAGGGACATCTGAGGTTTGGAGTATTATTAATGGAGCAATTATAAACATTTATGTATAAAGGTTTTTGTGTGACTATAAACCCACATTTCTTTGGGAAACTGCCTATGAGAGCAATTGCTGGGTCTTTTGGTAACTGTATATTTAGTTTTTAAGAAGATGCCCATTTTTTTTTTCCTACAGTGGCTGAACCACTTTACATTCTTACCATCAATGTATAAACAATGTAGATTCTTCATATTCTCACCATCATTTGGTTTTAGCACTATATTTTTTTTTAGTGATTCTGATAGATTGCTCAGCTTTCATTTGTATTTTCCCAATGACTAATGATGACGGATAACTTCACATGAGCTTACTTGTCATCTGTCTATGTTCCTTTGTGAAATATCTCCTCATGTCCTTTGCTCATTTCCAATTGGATTGGACTAAAAGCAAATCCAAGGAACTTGCCACCATGTTCTTTCTCTGGTTCAAAGGTCTCTAGAAAAAGTCTGCCCTCTCTTCTTTTAGATTCTTCTTATGCTTACTTTATACATAATGCCCAGGGTTTATATAGCTATACTTAGTTGAAAAGCATATCTACACCATTTTTCTGGAAGCAGAAGCCAAAGCTGTCTTTTTAAAATATGAATTTATGTCCACCTTATTTCACCGAGGATTTGAAACAGATTGCAGAATGCTGAGAGCCAGACTGACATTTCTGACAGCATAGATTTCAGTGGATTGTCTTTTGTGTAATTTTCAAAAAAGATAACTCAAGTTTCACTACCTCTATGATCTCTTTTCTTGTATTCCCATCCTTCAGGAATGTTCCTTATTCTAACAGGGGCCACCACTTGAGGAATTTAGTATTTGTTATTATGTAAATAATTGAAAAGATAGAGAAAATAGAAATATTTATAGGAATTTTCTCTTTCCTTTTGTTAGGATTTAGTCACCAAGAACTGAGCTTCCCTCAAAGTGCAAACCTAACACGCGGGTGTTCAGAGATGAAAATGTCCCATGTATTGAACACATCAGTCCTCAGCAAGACTGGGTGGTTCACCTGTAGTGAATTTGATGATGTCATGCCATAAAAACCTCCTCAGTTTTCCTTAGTGTGCTAAACAAATGTTATTTTCTGTATGCTACAATGTGTAAATCTTTGGAAATCCCTGCCCTTCTGTGGTGCTCTGGAAAGCTTATGCAAATGTTCTCCAGTAGAAGTTATTACAAAATACTTTTCTAAAGTGACTGTGTAAATTTTTTTCTCTTACCAGCAATCTGTGAGGGGTGCAGTTCTTCCACATCCTCATGAACACTTGTTATCAGTATTTTAATCATAGTTATTCTGGTGCTCATATGTCAGTCTCCCATTATGGCCTAAATTTTCATTTCCCACATTTCCAATCAGTTTGAAACCTTTTCAGACATTTCTACTCAATGTGGCTGTCCTCTTTGTCTAAGTGCTCATTTATCTTTTTTTTTTTAATTTTTTTTTATTTTTTCTTTATTTATTTGACAGACAGAGATCACAAGTAGGCAGAGAGGCAGGCAGAGAGAGAGGAGGAAGCAGGCTTCCCGCTGAGCAGAGAGCCCCATGTGGGGCTCCATCCCAGGACCCTGGGATCATGACCTGAGCCAAAGGCAGAGGCTTAACCCACTGAGCCACCCAGGTGCCCCAAGACTATAAACTTTTTAAACCATTAAATTGTTAGCTACATCTAACAATTTTGATAGGTAGTGTTTAAATTACCATTTAGGAAAAAAATTACCATTTAGGTCAAAATATTTTTGGTTTCTATCTTAATTTCTTTTTCCCCCATGGGTTAATTAAAAATGTGTTACTTAATTTCCAAACATTTGATTATTTGTTAGCTCTTTGTTTGTTTTATTTATAAGCTAAAGTCTATTGGAATCAGGGACTGTACTCTGCATGATTTCAATCCTTTCAGTTTTGTCGAGTTTGCTTTATGCTTCAGTATATGGTCTTTCCCCAGATCTGCCTGATTCTCTTTCTAGATAGGTTGTTATATTCATTTCTTTATTCAATTATTCAGCAATTTCTCCAGAGGCTAACGATGTAACATAATGTTACATTTATGTTAAGTAAACATAAAGCAAATATCATTTTAAAGTTCCCCAGACTGAAACATGAAGATAAGCAGGATGGGGCCCTGTGTGTGTGTGTGTGTGTGTGTGTGTATCTCACAAATAATTTGATGTGTGTGATATATTTGTATCTCTGTGTATGTATATATAGTTCACATTAATTTGAGTCAATTTCCTTAATAGTTCTGAATATATTGCTGCTTTTTTTAAAAATTGATATTCCCAATTCCCTACCTTTAGCATGATAAAAGAGACATTAGTTTTAATTAATTTATTTTTTTGGTGTCTGTCATAAGAGACAGACAAGATCATTTTATTCTTCACTATACAAAGGGTTAGGCATGTCAAGTGTTATTTATTATTGCCATCTTACAAATGACAAAAGGAGATTCAGGGACTTCTCTGAGGGATGTAAATCCTGCCCGTCGATGTTATAAGGACATGTCAAGATTAAATGAAACAACATGGTGAGAATGTTTTTGAAAATACAGGCTTTGTGGATGTGAATGTTGTGTAGAATACTTAGAAAGATTTGTTTAAAAAAAAAAAAAGCTCAGGTACTATTAAAAAACAGTAATTCTCATGACCAACATCACTCATTTTTGAGTTAACTCTAGTATGTAGAGACACCACTCTTTACTGACAACCCTTTTTCCAAACATGTAATTGGTGAGGATTTTTGAGAATGTTTAAGCCTAACTAAAAAATAGTTATTTCCATGATTTATTTCCCTAAAGACTTTGAAGAGTTAATGTTTGGGTTTTCAGCTTAAATTTGCCATGAAGTTTCCTTCATTCTTTGTAGAGGAAGAAGCCAAAGATTCCAAATAATCCTCTGTGGAAGTATATTTAAAACAAACAAACAACAACAACAACAACAACAAAAAACCCTAGAACTTAGATTTAAGGGCCTTTTTGGGTGGGGACTCTGTGGTTGTTGTAGCTTTAATCTTGACTTAAACTTCCTCTTCTTTTTAAAAATAAACTCTAAGCATTGTTTCTTGGATATAATTGTAAGTGATCTTTCCAGAAAAAGAACAGCTCTGTTTTGAAAGAATCTAGTAAGTACTACTGAAACCAATGTGATGGAAGGTTGGTCAGACTCTAAATGACTAAAACCGGAAATTCCACAAGACCATAACATTCTTTAATTGTAGCCAAGTGGTACGCACCACGGGAAGAATCCTTTCTAGTTCGAAACCATTTGGACTAAGATATTTCATAGAATTTAGGTTTTCTTTGAAATGAGTTTAGTAAAACTCTTATTTTAAGAATTGGCATGCAAGTTAGTGCCATTGTAAACAGAGGACTTGTGCTGTTTTTCTCCAAAAATGATGTATTCATTTGAGCATAACTGGAAAACTCGGAATAAGCCCATATTAATTTCATGGCATTCAGCTCCTCTAAACAGGCAAATGTGAAATGAAATGCTTGGTCCCTCATCTCTAACGTGGTGGACATGTCCTGGAATTTAAAGAACCTTTGTTTACAAGAAGGAAATAATGGCCTCAGTGCCCTGTAATTGATTTTCAGGGCCCAATACTGAAACAAGTAGTACAGTATCCCATTACAACAGCCAGTTTCATGAATCAATCTAAATAAATGTGTTTTCTTTGCAGACTTGAAGCAATAGAAAAAAATTAGCAGAATTCTTACATGATGGGGGGAGAAAAGTGCCAGCAATTATACGAGTTTGTGAAGGGTTTTTGTTGTTCTGAAATATCCAATTAAAAATGTTCCCAGATCTTGAATTTTTAAAGTAATATCCTGAAACTACATTCCTTTACCAAATAACATTATATGCTGGATGCTTTTGATCATTAAAACATTATATATATAAAATTTATCCAAAGTGTTTTCCGTTATTGTAATTCAAAGTTGTCTTACTTTTGTAAAATGTAGTGCTTTAAATTAAAACATGCAAAGGCAAAAATAAAATAAGACATTCAAAGACATGCCAGTATTTAGGTTTAGCTAAATGCAAAGTTCTTGACAACTTTGTTGATTAGGAAGAATCTTTCTTCCAGTTATCCTTGCCTATGTCTACAGACCATAAAGTACATACAAGAGTTCTTAACATCAATACCAGGATATTTGTGTATGCCTACCTGTTTATCGTTCTCCTATAAATATTTTTTGACAGGCTATCCCAGGCCACACAATTTGCTGAAAGCTAATGATACAAAGGTGAGTGAAATAAGGCTTCAGCTAGTGTCCATGCAAAAGTGTGTGTGGGTCTTAGTTCAGGCTGCTTATAAACAACAGAATGTATTTCTCACAGTTCTCAGGGAAACCAAGATCAAGGCACTGGTAGATTTAGTGTCTGGTGAGGCCTCGCTTCCTGGTATGCAGACAGCTTCTCACTGTGTCCTTACACTGTGTCTTCTAATCTTGTTTCATAAAAGAAAGAGTCCTTATTACCTAATCATCTCCTAAAGGCCCCACCTCCAAATACCATCATATTGGGAATTAGGTCCCCACATATGAATTGTAGATTCATACATACATAGGATTCATCCTATACATAGGATACATCCTATACATAGGATACATACCCTCAGTCTATAGCAACATGTAAGCAAAAACGTTATATAGTGTATGTTATACAGAGTTTTAATCAAAGTACTGCTATTCACTAATGGATAGAATAATTTCAGAGGTAAGAATCAGAAATGATTTCACAGAGAACACATAATTTAAGGAGGGTGTTGAAGAAATATTAGACGAAATGAAGAGAAGTCCTGTAAATATTAAGAGTGCATGCTAATTGTTAATTCAGAACAATAATCCAAGTAAAATTTTGGTGGGCATTAGAATCAACTATGAGATTCTTTCATAGGACATTTACCCCTATTCCTCTTCACTCCGAGATTATTTTAGTCTTGACAATCCTTGTTTAAGAGTTACTGCAGAAAGGGATGCAAGAGTATTATGACTTTGAAGGGTATGGGATACAGAAGAAGTTAGAACCACTGGTTAGTACAAAACTAATCATTGATATCTGAATGAACTGCTTAAACTTTAAGAGTCAGCTCATTTAGCCGGAAGATTTTATATGCAATGACTAATGAATGGCAAGTGTACCTGCCCCAGGAATGGAGATAGTCACACAAAATTTCTCTAAGGGGCTTCTGGGTGGCTCAGTTGGTTAAGCATCTGGTTCTTGGTTTTAGCTCAGGTCACCATCTCAGGGTCTTGAGATCAAGCCCTGTGTTGGGTTCTGTGCTCAGTGGGGAGTCTGCCTGAGATTCTCTCCCTCTGCTCCTCCCCCCTTTCATGCTCTATCTCCCTCTCTCTCTCTCAAATAAATAAATCTTAAAAAAAAAAAAGGGGTAACAAACTGAGGTAAAAATAAGCCTGATACAGAGGTCTTAGTGCTACCACTAAAAGTCTCTGGACCTCCATGTCTTTGTCTTTAAACCTAGTTATTAACCATTGAACTAGATGGTTTTTAAATCACTCAGTTTTTCATGTAGATAATAAATATTTCTCTGGTCCTTCTGTGTGTTAAACACAGGTAAACACTGTTTATGGGGACCATAAACAAAACATTTTCTTGGAGAATCTTGCTTCAAATATTGTGCTCAGTTATGAGATGAAAGGTACTAGGATGTGGGTGCTCTACATTGGGCTACAACTCTCAGGAAGGCTATTCTTTTCCGTAAGGCTATTTTTCTTTTCTGAGTAAGCTTTGAGAATTAAATTTTCTCTATGCTGAAAGCTGTGTCTAGGCAGATTTACAATAATTGCCCTTTGGTGCTTTGGGGGAACTCTTACTCTCAGAGAGCCTTAATGGATACAAGAGAGTTTAACTCAATTCTTGAGGGCACAGCAGTCAATTCCTTGAATTAATTTTTAGTATAGTGCAGACAGTTAAAAAGCAAAATTCCCTTCTGGGACCTAGACTGAGGAAATTTTGGACAGATAGTAAACCTCCAGGGAATCAAGGAGAATATATTATCACGACATCCATGGAATTCTGAAGATAAGGTAGATTATTCATTAGGATTTTTCAGGAACCAACTAGACATTTTCTTGATTCAGTAAATAAATATTTAGTTTCTTCCTTCCAGGGTTAACTGCCTACAGTGACAATTTGTATGATCATGGAATGCCATGAAGGTATTTGTATGCCATGAAATAAAGGTAAGTACATTGCTAAAAATCAAAATAATAAAAGGTACATTATAGAAGTCTTCATTCTATAACAGTACTTGTAAGAAATAGTCTTTATGTTTTAGTTATGGTTTATTTTATTATTTAGCCACAAGATCTCAAGAAGCATTAACTTAGTCACAACTAGTTGTTACAAGAGGGTCAAACAAAACATATTGAGAATAGAAGATGAAAAGTGGTTTTTGCTTAAAGGAAAGTTCATTTCATGGTTAGGTTCCACAAAGATCTTTTCTGCTTATACTTTCATTAAAAAATGAAGCTTTATTTTCAACAGAGGCTTTTGTTCAATCACAGAACATGAGGTTCTTTGATGGTATTTGTTTGACTTTGCTTCTCCCATCTCCCATGCCATTTGTTTTTTTCTCCTACCACTTGAAATATTTGCAGAATTCTGCCACTCACTCCAGTTTCTTGATCGTGAGCACTCACCATTCTCATCTTACTTTTGTTCCATAATTTCTGCACCCCTTTGGTCTTTGTTTCTATGGCTTCAACTGTCAGTTCTAGGCTGCCACTGAATACTGAGGCTAAAAATTCAACCCCCTTAGAGAATTTTCTCTATTGAAACTTCTTTTTTTCCTTCCATTGAAACTTCTTATCACTCAGAAGGGATCATCTCAAATCTGTGTCTGTGGTGAAGCTCTTGCTCACCCCCTCAAGGCCAACTAATGACTTCTTTCTCTGTGCTGTGTTGGTCCTTTCCACAAAGCTTCACAAGTATATCACAATTCAGGGTGCATCTTTCTTTCTCCTGCCCCAGATTATGAGGACAAGTTTCATCTGTCATTGAGGGTGTCATGCATAGTCAATAAATAAAGGATTGTACTATAAAGATTGGATTAAGAGACCCAATTTGGACAAAATGGTAGTATTGTCAAAGGCAAGTCTCTGATTCTACAAAAAAATACATGAAAATGCTAGAAAAAAAACAGGAAAAATGACTTTGGTGACTCCAAATGTACATGAATGGAGAAAATAGTATAATTTCATGAGTTGGTAGATATTTATCTGGGGATTGAAGTGTTAGAGTCTCTTACTTCTGGGACCTGAAAGTTCAACCTGTATGAAAGGAAAAGAGATAATCTTGAACTTGAGGAAGGTGAAGAGCCAGAACTGGGAAGCTCTTCTTGAAATAGAATCTCAGAAAGACGGCTCCTACCGAGCAGCTAAGTCTGCACCATGAGTTGCCATGGAGATTAAATCTACATTAAGGGCTTTAGGAATTGTCAAGTATGTTTTGGATTGCTGAAATCCATGGATGTTCCTCAGAAATAAACACAATACCATTTGTTAGAGATAATTGCACAATCCTGATTGTGTGGGACTGCCATGGATAAATCAGTTACTCCTAAAATAATTTCACTAACACAATTATCCACCATGAACAAAAGCCAGCAGACAAAACATGTAGAAGGACTACAAAGTGTAAAGATAAAAAAAATCACATGGAAGATCTATAAAATAAAGTGCTTATAGTTATTAAAGATGTAAATAAAGAATAGAAGACATTAAAGTTTTAGAACAAAATGGGGCACCTGGCTGGCTCAGTTGAAAGAGCATATGCGTCTTGATCTCAGTGTTGTGAGTTCAAGCCCTAAATTGAGTGTAGAGATTATTTAAAAGTGAAATCTTTTTTTTTTTTTTAAGAAAGAAAAAGAACCAAATAGACATTAAGAAAATGGAAAAGTAATTAAATCAAAATAAATAAATGAATAAATAAATAAAATCTTCAAAAAAATTTCAGAGGAAAAGTTTGACAAGTCAAGACTTGGCTGCTGTGAGTTATCTATGACCTTGAAATAAGATAGACATCAGAGAAAAATAAAGATAAAAGACTTGAACCTAGCAGCCATAGGAAGAGAGAGCATGATGGGAAAGATAAATTTAGAAATATGTGGAGCAAGAATGTTTAGAATCAATGAAAAATTTGTTTACTTAGAAGGCAGAAGCATAGCAAGTCTTGAATATAGTAAAATTAGGCCATGGCATAGTGTCACAGCAAAACCCTAAATCCAAAGAAAAATCATCCTTAAAATTACCAAAGAAAGAGACTGACTTTGATGTAAAAAACTGACAACTAGACAGATAATAATTTTTGTCACCTTAGGTGGGATCAGAAAGCAATTTAATTATAAAATTAAAAAACAAAAGGGTAGGAAAAGGCAAACTACACCGTGCGTATCTTAACTGAAAGCAAATTTTCACAGCAGATACTGCTATCAGAAAGAGTATCCTTCAGGGCACCTGGGTGGCTCAGTCAGTTAAGCATCTGCCTTCAGCTCAGGTCATGGTCTCGAGGTCTTTGGATCATGCCCCATTTTGGCTCCCTACTGTGTGGATAAACTGTTTGTCCCTTTTCCTCTGTCCCCCTACCCAAATTGTGCCCTCTTTCTCAATCTCAAAAACAAAACAAAACAACAGCAACAGCAACAAAAAAACAACTTAAAAAAAAAAAGAGCAGTCGGGGAGTCAAGATGGCGGAGAAGTAGCAGGCTGAGAAGACATCAGGCAGCAGGAGATCAGCTAGATAGCCTATCAAACCATTCTGAACACCTACGAATCCAACAGGAGATCAAAGAGAAGAAAAACAATAATTCTAGAAACAGAAAATCGACCACTTTCTAAAAGGTAGGACCAGCGGAGAAGTGAATCAAACTCGATGGGAAGATAGACCCCGGGGGGAGGGGCCAGCTCCCGGCAAGTGGCGGAACAATGGAGCACAAAATCAGGACTTTTAAGAGTCTGCTACAGGGAGGGACATCACTCCAGAGGCTAAGCTGGGGCGAGGACCTCGCAGGAACAGCGTGGACTCAGGTCCCACAGGGTCACAGAAAGATTGGGGGTGTCTGAGTGTCGCAGAGCTCACAGGTATTAGAGCAGGGAAGCCGGGTGTGGAGACAGAGCTGAGGAGTGAACTCTGAACTTGGGGTTTCCCAGAGCCATGGTCTGTGACACGGGCTGGTGCTCTGTGCGAGGGGTCCCCACAAGATCTGGGGAGACTCCAACCTGGGAGAGCTCAGGGATCTACGGGGTTCGGAGACTCCAGGTGGGACTCTGCCAGAGACAGAGACGCTTGGTCACAGGCTGGGTGACCTCAGAGCACAGCCAGAAGCCAGTGAGATGGGACTCAGTACCCATGATTTTTTCCAAGCCCGGCCGGAGGCTGGGGAGACGGGAGTGATTAAGCGCTTTTCTCTGAAGGTGCACTGAAGACTGGGGCCCCGAGCTATCGGCTCCTCCAAGCCGGAGATTGGGAGGCCACAATTTTCATTCCCGTCCTCCGGAACTCTACGGAAAGCATTCAGGGAACAAAAGCTCCCGAAAGCGAACCTGAGAGGATTACTTAGCCTGGCCCCTGGTAAGGGCGGTGCAATTCTCCCTGGCGCAGAGACACTTGAAAATCACTACAACAGGCCCCTCCCCAAGAAGATCAACAAGAAATCCAGCCAAGACCAAGTTCACTTAACAAGGAGAACAGCGGATTCTTATCTGGACAAAATGACAAGGCAGAAAAACTCACCACAAAAAAAAAGAACAGGAGGCAGAACCGAAGGCTAGGGACCTAAACAATACAGACATTGGTAATATGTCAGATCTGGAATTCAGGACAATGATTCTCAAGGTTCTAGTCGGGCTCGAAAAAGGCATGGAAGATATTAGAGAAACCCTGTCGGGAGAAATAAAAGCCCTTTCTGGAGAAATAAAAGAACTAAAGTCTAATCAAGATGAAATAAAAAAAGCTATTAATGAGGTGCAATAAAAAATGGAGGCTATTACTGCTAGGATAAATGAGGCAGAAGAAAGAATTAGTGATATAGAAGACCAAATGACAGAGAATAGAGAACCTGAGCAAAATAGAGACAAACAACTACTGGATCACGAGGGGAGAATTCGAGAGATAAGTGATGCCATAAGACGAAACAACATTAGAATAATTGGGATTCCAGAAGAAGAAGAAAGAGAAAGAGGGGCAAAAGGTATACTGGAGAGGATTATTGTAGAGAATTTCCCTAATATAGCGAGGGGAAGAAGCAACAAAATCCAGGAGGTGCAGAGAGCACCCCTCAAAATCAATAGGAATCGGCCCACACCCTGCCATCTAATAGTAAAATTTACAAGTCTTAGCGACAAAGAGAAAATCCTGAAAGCAGCACGGGACAAGAAGTCTGTAACATACAATGGTAAAAATATTAGATTGGCAGCAGACTTATCCACAGAGACCTGGCAGGCCAGAAAGAACTGGCATGATATATTCAGAGCACTAAACGAGAAAAACATGCAGCCAAGAATACTTTATCCAGCTAGGTTATCATTGAAAATAGAAGGAGAGATAAAAAGCTTCCAGGACAAACAAAAACTGAAAGAATTTGTAAACACCAAACCAGCTCTAAAGGAAATATTGAAAGGGGTCCTCTAAGCAAAGAGAGACCCTAAAAGTATTATCAAAAAGGAACAGAGACAATATATAGTAACAATCACCTTACAGGCAATACAATGGCACTAAATTCATATCTCTCAATAGTTACCCTGAACGTAAATGGGCTAAATGCCCCAATCAAAAGACACAGGGTTTCAGAATGGATAAAAAAACAAAACCCATCAATATGCTGCCTACAAGAAACTCATTTTAGACCTGAAGATGCCTCCAGATTGAAAGTGAAGGGGTGGAAAACAATTTACCATGCCAATGGACATCAGAAGAAAGCTGGGGTGGCAATCCTTATATCAGATCAATTAGATTTTAAGCCAAAGACTATAATAAGAGATGAGGAAGGACACTATATCATACTCAAAGGGTCTGTCCAACAAGAAGATCTAACAATTTTAAATATCTATGCCCCTAACATGGGAGCAGCCAACTATATAAACCAATTAATAACAAAATCAAAGAAACACATTGACAAGAATACAATAATAGTAGGAGACTTTAACACACCCCTCACTGAAATGGACAGATCATCCAAGCAAAAGATCAACAAGGAAATAAAGGTCTTAAGTGACACACTGGAGCAGATGGACATCACAGATATATTCAGAACATTCCATCCCAAAGCAACAGAATACACATTCTTCTCTAGTGGCCATGGAACATTCTCCAGAATAGATCGTATCCTGGGTCATAAATCAGGTCTCAACAGGTATCAAAAGATTGGGATCATTCCCTGCCAGTACATTAAAAGGATTATTCACCACGACCAAGTGGGATTTATTCCAGGGCAGCAGGGTTGGTTCAACATCCGCAAATCAATCAATGTGATACAATACATTAAAAAAAGAAAGAACAAGAACCATATGATACTCTCTATAGATGCTGAAAAAGCATTTGACAAAGTGTAACATCCCTTCCTAATCAAAACTCTTCAAAGTGTAGGGATAGAAGGCACATACCTCAATATTATCAAAGCCATCTATGAAAAACCCACTGCAAGTATCATTCTCAATGGAGAAAAACTGAGAGCTTTTCCATTAAGGTCAGGAACATGGCAGGGATGTCCGCTATCACCACTGCTATTCAACATAGTACTAGAAGTCCTAGCCTCAGCAATCAGACAACAAAAAGAAATTAAAGGCATCCAAATCGGCAAAGAAGAAGTCAAACTATCGCTCTTTGCAGATGATATGATACTATATGTGGAAAACCCAAAAGGCTCCACTCCAAAACTGCTAGAGCTTGTACAGGAATTCAGTAAAGTGTCAGGATATAAAATCAATGCACAGAAATCAGTTGCATTTCTTTACACCAACAACAAGACAGAAGAAAGAGAAATTAAGGAGTCAATCCCATTTGCAATTACATCCAAAACCATAAGATACCTAGGAATAAACCTAACCAAAGAGGCCAAGAATCTATACTCAGAGAACTATAAAGGACTCATGAAAGAAATTGAGGAAGACACAAAGAAATGGAAAAATGTTCCATGCTCATGGATTGGAAGAATAAATATTGTGAAAATGTCTATGCTACCTAAAGCTATCTGCACATTTAATGCAATGCCTATCAAAATCCCATCCAATTTTTTCAAAGAAATGGAACAAATAATCCTAAAATTTATATGGAACCAGAAAAGACCTCGAATAGCCAAAGGAATATTGAAAAAGAAAGCCAAAGTTGGTGGCATCACAATTCCAGACTTCAAGCTCTACTACAAAGCTGTCATCATCAAGACAGTATGGTACTGGCACAAAAACAGACACATAGATCAATGGAACAGAATAGAGAGCCCAGAAATAGCCCTCAACTCTATGGTCAACTAATCTTCGACAAAGCAGGAAAGAACATCCAATGGAAAAAAGATAGCCTCTTCAACAAATGGTGTTGTGAAAATTGGACAGCCCCATGCAGAAAAATGAAATTGGACCATTTCCTTACACCACACACGAAAATGGATTCAAAATGGATGAAGGACCTCAACGTGAGAAAGGAATCCATCAAAATCCTTGAGGAGAACACAGGCAGCAACCTCTTCGACCTCAGCCGCAGCAACTTCTTCCTAGGAACAACGCCAAAGGCAAGGGAAGCAAGGGAAAAAATGAACTATTGGGACTTCATCAAGATCAAAAGCTTTTGCACAGCAAAGGAAACAGTCAACAAAACCAAAAGACAACTGACAGAGTGGGAGAAGATATTTGCAAACGACATATCAGATAAAGGGCTAGTATCCAAAATCTACAAAGAGCTTAGCAAACTCAACACCCAAAGAACAAATAATCCAATCAAGAAATGGGCAGAGGACATGAACAGACATTTCTGCAAAGAAGACATCCAGATGGCCAACAGACACATGAAAAAGTGCTCCACATCACTGGGCATCAGGGAAATACAAATCAAAACCACAATGAGATACCACCTCACACCAGTCAGAATGGCTAAAATGAACAAGTCAGGAAATGACAGATGCTGGCGAGGATGTGGAGAAAGGGGAACCCTCCTACACTGTTGGTGGGAATGCAAGCTGGTGCAACCACTCTGGAAAACAGCATGGAGGTTCCTCAAAAAATTGAAAATAGAGCTACCTTATGACCCAGCAATTGCACTACTGGGTATTTATCCTAAAGATACAAACGTAGTGATCCAAAGGGGCACGTGTACCCGAATGTTTATAGCAGCAATGTCCACAATAGCCAAGTTATGGAAAGAACCTAGATGTCCATCAACAGATGAATGGATAAAGAAGAGGTGGTATATATATACAATGGAATACTATGCAGCCATCAAAAGAAATGAAATCTTACCATTTGCAAAGACATGGATGGAACTAGAGCATATTATGCTTAGCGAAATAAGTCAACTGGAGAAAGACAACTATCACATGATCTCCCTGATATGAGGAAGTGGAGATGCAATGGGGGTGGGGGTTAAGGTGGTAGGAAAAGAAAAAATGAAACAAGATGGGATCGGGAGGGAGACAAACCAAAAGAGACTGTTAATGTCATAAAACAAACTGAGGGGGGTGGGGGGGAGAGGGGTTGGGAGAGGGTGGTGTGGTTACGTTATATGTTTAAATAAAAAAGCTTAAATAAAAAAAAAAGATGATATGAAAAAGAAAGAGCATCCTTCACGGCCAAAACCCCTGAGAGGACAAAGAGGATCAATATTTTAAATAAAAGGAAAAATTTACCAGGAAATTTGCAATCCTAAACTCTATTCCTCCAGCGATAGAGAGCAAAATATATAAATACATTAAACAACAATTAACTGGAAGATGAAATTGGCAAATTCATAATTGTATAGAAAATATTAGAGGATTTAAGTATATTTATTTCAGAAACTTACAGACCTATTAGACAAAGAATTAAGGAAGATAAAGATTTGAACAAAAATCTTAAGAAGCTAGATCTAGTACACATACACACCTACACACACACACAGACACACAATAAGCTGATTAGAAAGTTAGGGAGAGGGGCACCTGGGTGGCTCAGTGGGTTAAGCCTCTGCCTTCAGCTCAGGTCATGATCTCAGGGTCCTGGGATTGAGCCCCGCATCGGGCTCTCCGCTTGGCGGGGAGCCTGCTTCCTCCTCTCTCTCTCTGCCTGCCTCTCTGTTTACTTGTGATCTCTCTCTCTGTCAAATAAATAAATAAAATCTTTAAAAAAAAGAAAGTTAGGGAGAATTAGGTAATACATATTATTTTCAAAGAAACATGGCACATTTCTAAAAATTAATTGTATTATTCTATACTTCAAAAGAAGTACTAAATAAGATGACCACAACCTCTGTAAAAAAATGTAACAACATTAGACACCAGTAAAAGAATAACCTAAAAATACATTTTAAAATTAAAAAAAAGCTTTTTAGACAATCTAAAATAATTAACGTAAATCAGAAATCATAATAAGTATAAAGTAATAAAAGCTGAGTGACATTGAACTACCTTTCCAGAAGGTAAGACATAGCAAAGACCAATGCATACAGGGAAATAATACCAATTAAATCTGTATGACTGAAAAAAGACTGAAAATTATCTTTAAGAAGTTAGAAAAAGAACACAGGCTAAACCCAAAGAAAGTGGGAGAAAAGAAGGACTAAGAAAAATACCTCAACAATGGAATATTAAACAAAGAAACCCTCAAAATATAAGAGACTAATCAAATAGTCAGTCCTTTGCCCATATTGGCTCAGTACCATCGAGAAGGCATGGAATTAAGTGGGAATAATGACATATAGATACAGAACATTATAGACTTGTACAATAAATTTGAAACCTTAGATGATGTGGAGAAATATGTGGGAAAATATTTTACTGTAACTAAAAAAGTATATAGAAAACCTTAAAAAAACATTCTTTTAGTCTACATGAATAAAAATACTACAGACTGGGTGTTTTTTAAGAAATTATTTATTTATTTGAGAGAGTGTGTGAGCAGAGGCAGAGGGAGAGGCAGACAGAGGAAGACAGAGGGAGACAAACAGACTCCCCACTGAGTGTGAAGCCTGATGCAGGACTCAGTCTCATGATCCTGAGATAGTGACTTGAGCTGATATCCAGAGTCAGAGGCTCAACTGAGGTGCCCCAGACTGGGTGGTTTTTAAACAACAGAAATTTATTTCTGACAGTGCTGGAAACTTGGAAATCCAGGATCAAAGCATTGGCAAATATAATGTCTGATGAGGGTCCCCTTTCTGGTTCATAGACAGCTGTCTTCTCACTAAGTCCTCCTTACATGGGTCTCTTTTATGAGGGCACTAATCTCATTTCTGAGGACTCCACCCTCACCTAATAACCAGTCAGATGTTCCACCTCTAAATACCATCATCTTGGAGAATAAGTTTTGACCCATGAAATTTGTGGGAACACAAACTTTTGATGTATAGCACTGATCAACTCTATTTCCATTGGAAGCAAAATATGATTCCCACCCCATGCAAGCATGTAAATTCAAGACAGTTGAACTAATGGCTTAAGCATGAAAAGCAGAATTTTTAAGTAATAGAAGAATATAGAGATAATTTTTTTTACGATAACAACTGTTGAAATAATAGACTGAGGGGCTCCAAATCCTTGGGAGCCAACACAGGCAGAATGAAATCAAGGACAGACTCAGTACACTTGATCAGAGAAAAGGAAACCTAAGAACCACTAATCACAGCCACCAACTAGTTTTTCCCAAATAAGGCAACTGTTTAAGCTTTAACCAATCAAACGATTTCCTGTTTTGCTTTCCTATCTTCTCTACGAAAATCTCTCTAGAACTCCTGTTGGTGGATCATTTCTAACCACGGTTGGTTTGGCACTGGCCTGTTTAGATTGATGTATAGTCAAAGAAACTCTTGAAAATTGCAGTGTGCCTCACTTTACCTTTCAACACAACATATAAAAAGACTAAGACTTCAAATGTATAAATAATACAGAAAAAAATGTCCACATGATTTATATGTGTTCTGACAGTATTTATGAAATATTTTTTATTAACCTGGAGGGCAGTATTGAAGACTAGGGAAGGGGTAGCTTAAAAAAAATTGGCAAGCTTCATCTTCTGGTGATCCTGGGTCCCAGGGTTGCTCTTTGTAGAGGAGATTCCCAAATAGCACTGTTTCTCAGGGACTAGGAGCTTGAGTCATAGTCTTAATTTGGGGTAGTGTTTACTCCATGCTCTGTAGACATTTGGAAATGGGGATGGGCAAGCATTTTCTGCAGTCCCTAGATTTGGGGTGAGTGCAGCCCCCAGCGTTTAGTAAACAAGCACCAGGAGTGTTAAATGCAAGGCACAGGACAGTGCAGAACAAATGAAATGTCTGGTACAGTTAAGTAACAACTCCAGTTTCAAAACAAATCCTTCCTTTGAATGAGCTTGCCATCCCTGCATATCTTCTTATATAGAAATATGGGACCACTACTCATAGCAGAGTGCCTGGGTATTCAGTCTGAAATCCAGGGCTGGGAGAAGGCAAACCAGGGCAGGGGATGAGGAGCTTTGGCAGCAGCACATGGGTGGAGAGCTCTATGACTGAGCAGACAGAAAAGGTCATGAGGATTGCGGGGGTGCTCAGCAATTAAATCTGCTAGTGCTGGATTTGAATAAGAGTATCTTTTCAGGGGTGCTTGGGTGGCTCAGTAGGTTAAGCATCTGCCATTAGCTCAGCTCAGGTCATAATCGCAGGGTCCTGGAATCAAGGCCTTGGTGGACTTCCTGCTCAGTGAGGTGCTTGCTCCACCCCCTGCTCCTGTCCTCGCTCTCCCTCTCTCTCTCCAATAAATAAATCCAAAAATCTTAAAAGAAGAAAAAAAGAATATCCTTTTAAGAAAGCTCTTAGTATCGATGTAGCATTAGAAATGCCAACGTTGCAGCAATAGAGAAGCGGAGGGGCAGGCTTGAATTTGTGTGCCAGACCTCGTGTTAGAGGCTTGTCTCATCACCACCACAGGAAGTAGACATGAGAATGAGGCCAAGAGAGGCCAATGCCAGCATTCGGTGGAGCCTTTCTGACCACAAAACTCATGTTCTTTACTAAGATTGTTTTGAAATAGGTGTGATTATGCTCATTTATCTGTTGAAGAAGCTAACAGGCAGGGAGCTTAGATAACATTGGTGAGTGCTTGAATCTCAACCTGGAGTTTTCTTTTTATATTCCAATATCCCAAAAACTGGTCTTTATTCTATATTCCCTTTTACTTCAGTCTGTGCTACGTGTATGTGTGTGAGAGAGAAAGAGACAGAGACCGAGAGAAAAGGAAAAAAAGGAAACATTTGCATCTTGGCATCTTTGGGGTTTAGAATTTTTTATAACATTTTTTTTTTAAGTTGGAAGAGTTACTAGAATATTATTCTGCTTTTCCTACACATTAAGTTTTAACTGAAGTGAAAATGAGTAAAAGCTATCCATACATTACAATGTCAGAAAATCAAGTTGCCTTTTCTTCAGCTGATTGCCCTCCGAACCACGGTAAGGGTTGTAGACCCACGGCCAAGCACTCTTTCCAATCCAATTGCAAAAATACATGAACGAATCAGGGACACTGCACTAGGTCAGATCCTCTGGTCCCTAAACCCAAAGTTCAGATGACCCGCTCTTGTCATTTTCATTTTACTCTAGAGTGAAGGCCTACAGTTCTCCGTGTATCAAATGCTCATCTTTGTTCCTCCGAATTTTTATTTTTTTGTAATTTGAAAAGTCTGCAACTGTGGTTCAGGGTGATTTCTCTGCTAACACTGTTTTCTTTGGATTCCAATGGAGTGACCCAGAAGACATTTGGATCCTTCCCTGAATGCGAAGTTAGTAAACGGCATCCCTGTTAACATGAGAGCCTCTTCAACAACAGACCAGATAATTTGGACGTTTTCTGTGAGCTAATCCTTGCCTGTAATGAGACAATACTTTTAGAATAACATGGATTTCCCCAGGTTTGTGGCGGAGCTGAAAATCATGTTCCCGTATAATTTTATATTTTGACTGGCTGGCTTCATGGTGAAGTCAGGTTAAAAAACGATGGAAAACTGTGGGTGGTTTCTCTCTAAGGCATTCTTAGAATGGTCAACTGTTCAATTCCTCCCAGGACAGTGACATGTTTCTTTTCGTGTGGTGATTTCTTCCTAGTACAAATCCAGTTTGATTTGAAAGTCTTTACACGTTGTTTTTGTTTTGGTTAAAATCTTTTTTGTTCTGAATATGTGTATTTAGGAGAAAGAGAGTAAACTGACTAAGTAGAGATTTTTTTTTAATTCTAAATTTTCTAAATGATTTCAAGGTCACTCTTTCTTATTCATTGTATGTAATGAAAATATCCCTGGCAATCACTAATCCTTTGGTCTCCTACTATTGGATGCCTTCAGAGCTAGTCTTGATATTCAAAGCTCCTATTTATCTACTTCCCAAACCGTTGGCATCTGATGAACTTCACGACTATGTATATAACAAACTAAAACGTCCTAAGCTTTGGATTTCTTTAATCATTATTTAATTTCCTTTTGCTTCATGTTTTGTTTACGAAACACTTGCAAGAATTAGCATGTGTTATTGTTTTCTACTTCATGATCCTATAAGATATTTCTTTCTGTAGGCTTTGCTGTACAAATTAGATTGTCAAAAATAGAAGTAATTATAAAAATGGGTTAAAATGTTTAAGTTTAGAATTAAAACTCTCCACCTTTAAGTTAACTGACATTGGATATTTGCAGTACTTAAAATAATGATTTGTCTTTTTCTGTGTCTGCTACTAGAAGTGTCTTAACTTATTGTTAAACAGATGCCCGGAAGGCTCACCTGCTGTGGTGGAAACTGTTCAGTGCCTTCTGACGTCTAAGCCTATTTTACTTCCTCCATATCAGTCCTGACAGTGATTGAACTGTCACTGCCTGAAATGCAAATCCACATACCTCAGCATTCCATACATGCTAGATGTGGCATGTGAGCAATTTACAGCCATCACATAGAGCTGTCATAATTTTGGTGGGGCACTTTTCAAATGGAGGAACAATCCCCTTCTTTGTTCCTTTTTCTGCCCTCTGGTTTGGAATACAAAGGTGATAGCTGGAGCTTCGACAGGCATTTTGGACCATGAAGCAAACACAAGCTGGTTGTCCATAGTGTTGGAAGGTATCCAGGCTCTACTGACAGCAGGTAGCTCACCTCCAGACTTCTTTTAGAAGAGAGGGGCATAAAGTTCCTCTTAATTAAGACAGTCATTTCACTTTTTTTAAAAGACTATATTTATTTATTTGACAGGCAGAGATCACAAGTAGGCAGAGAGGCAGGTAGAAAGAGAGGAGGAAGCAGGCTCCTCGCTGAGCAGAGAGCCTAGTGTGGGGTCTTGATCCCAGGAAGCCCGATATCATGACCTGAGCTGAAGGCAGAGGCCCCAACTCACTGAGCCACCCAGGTGCCCCTCATTTCATTTTTTAAAGTTGTATGAACACAAGCCTAATCCCAACTGAAAAAAAATCATCTCTGTAATAAGTAATGTTAGTTATAATGACACTTATAATAATAACTAACATTTATTCAGTGTTTACGATGCCAGATAATGGGCTGAACACTTTACATTAGTTAATTTGATCTTCACAAAAACCTTAGAAGTTAGATAATATTATTATTTCCTTTTTAATAGATGAGAAACTGAAGGTCAGAAGATTAGAAGAGCAGACAGAGAGTCCAAGCTCAAATTAGGTAATCTGACTCTTAGGTATTGGTTCCTACCACTGGGCCATGCACCACCACCACCCCCAAAAGTCAGTGCTGGTCACTTGGCAGTCAGCCATTCAGACTTCCCACACACACTGCGTCATCCCATGGCCTCCTGCCATCCTCATGATACCCGTGACACTTAGATATATATACAGACTGAAGAAATAAACATTTATTGATTAACTACTGTGTCCTGGTACTATGATAGATGTATGCTCTATATTCTCATTTAATTTTAACCATTGTTCTGTGGGGAAACACAATAAAGCATAAGAGTTAGGAGTATAATTTTTGGAGACATAGTGACTAACCACAGGACTCCTATTTAGTAGGTATGTGACAGTTTTCAAATTAGATAATTTCTGTGCCTCAGGTTCCTCTCCTGTGTAAAGGGGGAGGATAATAGTGTATCACAAGATTTTTAGGAATTAAAATAACTCCTTAAAAATGCTTAGAAAAGAGCTTGACACCTAGTAATCACTCATGCAACTGAGCTATTAATACCCCTCTTCTATTACAGATGAGGGACCTGGGACCCAGAGAAGATGATGAACCAATTCTATGCATAGTTCTCTCGGAAACAGACTCCAAGACAGATGTTGGTTGGTTGGAGAAAGTATATTAGAGAGTTCTTTCATCACTAACACCTGGGAGTGAGGATGGCAGGTATGAGTGGGATGTTAATCTGTGATGTAAATACAATTATACCATTATCCTCTGCCAATGTCACAGGAAACTCTGGGCAGGGCTGGACCTTTAGAGCTGTCTCCATCTAACATGGATCTAGGCTTTGTACCTGCTCTTGAACTAGTCTGGATGGGATGGACTCCAGTTACCAGGCATCACACAGGGCAAGGCAGCACCCTCTGCTGGAGAGTGATTTCCAGGAAGCCCTCATCAGACAGCCTCCAGGAGCCCACATTAGTCATGCATCAGTCCTGGGGGTTGCATCTGGGCAGCACAAAAAGACCCTAAAGTCGTAAGTGATAGAGCTGTGTACAAAACCACATCCATACAGCCTGCCCACTGCCTCTTTCGGCTGTGTTACAATCTCTCTCCCACAACTTATGGAAGAACAACATATGTTAAGAAGGAACTACAGAACGACATTGGAGGGAACCCACATGAAACAGCAACCCCCCAAGAATGTAACTAACTAGCAGAAAAAATTGATAGAACTTAGGTTATCATTGGCATTATTTAACCTTTTTCTCCTCATTTCTGGATGGAGCTTCAATCTTAGACTGCATTCCCTAGAGATGCCCGAGGAATAAAGGAAGAACTATAAACTACCAAAATGAATGGGGAAATTAATTAATTAACTGTGTAACTCCTGGCAGATGTTTCACATTTTATTCTTTTCCAAGCCAGCTCTTCATTATTTGGCCCATAAGTTGAGTCTAAGGCAAATAAACTACTAGTGTTTGCATATAGTATTGCCTAAGATTTCACCAAGTCAGCTGTGGAGGTGGTATCTGGGGACAAGAAGCCTGCTGTGTGTGTCACCACTCTGTCTTCTGTCATCCCTACAGCACTGCTGTGCCTGAGGACGTACTTCTGCACAGGCTCTAGGGGATCAACCTCTTATGAACATTTCCCCGGATAAGAGTTGTGTCTGGGATGCCTGGGTTTCTCAGTCATTTAAGCATCTGCTTTCAGCTTAAGTCATGATTCCAGGGTCTTGGGATCGAGTCCCACATGGCTCTTCCGCTTGGTCCCTCCAGGAGTCTCACTTAGATCACCATCTAGGTAATGCACTTGCCTGAGCCGTGTTTGACTTATGCTGGACCACCCAGATCCCCTCTTGAGGAGTGACTAGACAACTATAGACGACTATATGGATTTCCAGTAGCCTTCTGCTGAAGCAAGATCAGGGGATTAAAAAGGAGCTGTACCTTTAGCTAGAACTACTTCCAGCTTCCGTTTATCCTCTTTTGCTCTACTTTATGCCTGTCCCAGCATGCCTCAGACCAGAGCTTCCCCGACTTGTGGTGGGAGCTAGATGGACAATTCAAGAAGAGGTCATTTCACTGACATTTGGGTCATTTTTACTTAATCTGGCCTTAATCCATCACGATGGTGGAAAGTGGTAAGTCACTCAGATACTGGTAGGGGAGCCAGTATTAGACATTTTACTAGCACTGCTACATGTAAGGACAGCGAAGGACCCTGGAGATACAAAGAGGAATGAGACAATGCCCAGCCTCCATAGCCTTTGATCTAGCTGGAAAGACAGCACATTATATAGAGAGATATGTGCTGATAAAATAAAGCACTGCTATGAGGCTGAGTACTGGGGTCAATAATAGCTGTAGTCAGAGGAAGGGTGCACATTACCTCTGCTTTAATTTAGGAAGACCACATGGTAGAGGAAAGCCCTGAGTTTGGCTTTGAAAGTATAGGAAACCAGCAGTGAGCTCTATGCTACAAGGCTATTTTTGAGTGACAGTTTCCAGGGGCTAGTTTTGGGCTTTGGAGAGATTGGAAAAATAGAATCAAGTCCTTGGTTTCTGGAACTTACAATGTAATTATAGAACTAGAACTAACACGTGTAGTATTAGCAGATGATAAATGTAAGGTAAATGCATGGCACAGATTACAAGTACTGCAGATGTGGAGGGATAGGGAAATAGAAGGGGGCTAGAGACGTCCTGAAAGTATTATTGAGACAGTGGGAATGAAGCGATGTCTTAAAATATGGGTGGTATTTGAGTAGTGGAGGGGTATCTGGAGGGGTGAGTAATGGGCTAAGAAAGAAAAGCTCACACCCCAGCAGCCACCTGCCTTGGCTGGTCCGGAGGTCATGACTTCATTATTAATAGCACAGAGTTTTGCTCTCCAATACGTCTCCGTTTGGATGATAAATTAGGTGGTCACTGACTTTTGAGGGACTTCTCTATAACTCATTTCAATGAACGTTTCATTAATGCATCTACTAGAGAGCTCTATTAATACATCTCTATTTGAAGATGCTTATCTTTTCTGGATTTCTGTTGTATGGATTTTAAAAGTTGGCTCATTTTGTGGCATTTCTAATATAACTTTTTGAGTGAAAATCGAATAGCACATGCTATTTGTCTCTGGCCCACAAGACTCCATTACATGCATTATATATAACCCGTTTACTTTGGAGGGTGATAGAGCAGCGAAAGCTGGTTTCTGTGGTTCTGATTTTACTCTCTTTCCCTCTATGGATTCGTTATATTACATGATAGCAGAAAGCTCCATTTCCATTAAGTGGAGTTCCACACTCCAAAAATAAGCTTGAAGAAAAAAGGTGCTCGTTTGGAAAAAAGTGAAAGTGGTTTCAGAAGATGTTTCTTTCTTAAAAATAGGCCTTTTTCTTTCTTTCTTTCTTTCTTTCTTTCTTTCTTTCTTTCTTTCTTTCTTTCTTTCTTTCTCTGTTTCTTTTTATTAGTTTTAGAGGTAGAATTTAGTGATTCATCAGGTGCATATAACACCCAGTACTTATTACATCAAGTGCCCTCCTTTTTTTTTTTTAATTTTATTTTTATTTAAACATATAATGTAACCCCACCACCCTCTCCCAACCCCCCTCCCTTCCACCCCCCTCATCAAGTGCCCTCCTTAATGCCCATCACCCAATTATCACTTCCCCCCACCTGCTTCCCCTCCAGCCACCCTCAAAAATACATTTCTTTGTTGTACAACAAACCTGTTAAGCTTGCCTCACAGCTATATATCTGTGTATCTGCTAAACCGTGATAGGGGTTAATAAATGTTAATGGTCCAAAAGGGTAGGTATTTTATACCCCTTTGGGGAGCTAAATCTTTTTAGAAATATGTGGTTTTTACAGTTACGGGAAATCTACAACTTTAATCTCTGTTTTTGTTTCAGGGCACAATAAGTACGTAATGATACTTAAGAAAATAAGCAATTTAAAAATTATGTGGAATGTGATGTGTTATATTCCAAGGCTCATGACTTACAGGAAACTAAAATAACAGTTATGTCTCCTGGAAGGAAAAAATATTTTTTTCCAGATCTTTGAAAATCTTTGAATTTCTTTGAAAATCTTTGAATTTCTCATCTTATTTTTTTATGCATGTCTATTCCCCACTCCCAAATTCCAAAAATATCTATTTGCTATACAGTAAGGTTACCACCCAGTTTGAACCTCAGATCAATATAGAAAAAAAATAGAGCTAACTAAACAAGACATTTATTATTATTATCCTGTCTGATCTCTTTGTCCCTCTCTCCTTCCTCATCTGGTAAACTTGGCTGTGGATCTCATGAGTGCTGGCTACTTCATGAGCTATCAGGCACTCACATCATCATTTCTACTCCCTGCTGGGAATCCTGAGAAACCAGCCTTCCTTTGACCCTCTGGGTTCTAAACTCAGCCAGAACTTTAAAGTAAAAAATAAAGAGAAAAGCTTGGACGACCTTAGGTGGGAAATATTGTTTGGTTTCTAACTTGGTGGTAGATCATTCATTCCTTAAGACAGACGAACTACAGAAATATTGAGAACTGCCACTGTATTTGTCCCTTCTGAAACTTACACTTCTGTGTGTTTGACAAAGGAAAGCAGGAAGAGTCTTTCAAATGCATAATCTGTAACTGTGCTGTCCAATACAGCCACCACTACCCATGTGTGTCTATTTAAATATAAACCAATAACATGAAATAAAGCCAGGCACATTTCAAGTGTTCAATAGCCACACATGGGTATTGACTACCACACTGGGCCAAAAAGAATTTGAACTAAAACACCTTTTTTTAAAAAAAAATTTTATTTAAGCTTTTTTTTATTTAAACATATAATGTAACCCCTCCACCTTCTCCCAACCCCTCTCCCCCTCACCCCCCTCAGTTTGTTTTATGACATTAAGAGTCTCTTTTGGGTTGTCTCCCTCCCGATCCCATCTTCTTTCATTTTTTCTTTTCCTACCACCTTAACCCCCACCCCCATTGCATCTCCACTTCCTCATATCAGGGAGATCATGTGATAGTTGTCTTTCTCCAGTTGACTTATTTCGCTAAGCATCATACGCTCTAGTTCCATCCATATCATCGCAAATGGTAAGATTTCATTTCTTTTGATGGCAGCATAGTATTCCATTGTATATATATACCACCTCTTCTTTATCCATTCATCTGTGGAAGGACATATAGGTTCTTTCCATAACTTGGCTATTATGGACATTGCTGCTATAAACATTCGGGTACACATGCCCCTTTGGATCACTACGTTTGTATCTTTAGGGTAAATACCCAGTAGTGCAATTGCTGGGTCATAAGGTAGCTCTATTTTCAATTTTTTGAGGAACGTCCATGCTGTTTTCCAGAGTGGTTGCACCAGCTTGCATTCCCACCAACAGTGTACGAGGGTTCCCCTTTCTCCACATCCTCGCCAGCATCGGTCATTTCCTGACTTGTTCATTTTAGCCATTCTGACTGGTGTGAGGTGGTATCTCATTGTGGTTTTGATTTGTATTTCCCTATATA
>RCUC01002076.1:0-40260 GCA_003697995.1 Taxidea taxus jeffersonii
ACCACTTTGGAAAACTGTGGAGATTCCTTAAGAAATTAAAAATAGAGCTTCCCTAGGACCTTGCAATAGCACTACTGGGTATTTACCCCAAACATACAGATGGAGTGAAAAGAAGAGCCATCTGCACCCCGATGTTCATAGCAGCAATGGCCACAGTCGCCAAACTGTGGAAAGAACCAAGATGCCCTTCAACGGCATCTTGGATAAGGAAGATGTGGTCCATATACACTATGGAATATTATGCCTCCATCAGAAAGAACGAATACCAAACTTTTGCATCAACATGGACAAGACTGGAAGAGAGTATGCTGAGTGAAATAAGTCAAGCAGAGTGAGCCAATAATCATATGGTTTCACTTATTTGTGGAGCATTACAAATAACATGGAGGACATGGGGAGATGGAGAAGAGAAGGGAGTTGAGGGAAATTGGAAGGGGAGTTGAACCATGAGAGACTATGGACTCTGAAAAACATTCTGAGGGTTCTGAAGGGGCGGGGGTGGGGGCTTGGGGGAGCCAGTTGGTAGGTTTTATGGAGGGCACATATTGCATGGAGCACTGGGTGTGGTGAATAAACACTGAATTCTGTTATACTGAAAAGAAACTGAATAAATAAAACTTTTTTAAAAAATAGTTTAGGGACGCCTGGGTGGCTCAGTTGGTTGAGCGGCTGCCTTCGGCTCGGGTCATGATCCCGGCGTCCTGGGATCGAGTCCCACGTCTGGCTCCTTGCTCGGCAGGGAGCCTGCTTCTGCCTCTGCCTCTGCCTGCGTCTCTGTCTGCCTGTGCTTGCTCTCGCGTGCTCTCTCCCTCTCTCTGACAAACAAATAAAATTAAAAAAAAAAATAGTTTAATCATTTAAATAAATAAATAAAAACCATTAATCGCTTAAATAAATAAATAAAAACATGAATGTAGATCACATATCTTAAATTCACTGTGAGGTGCCAAGACAAAAATTTTCTGTAACATCAAAAGTATCTCCAGTTTCATTAAGAAACATGGCTGGCTTCTCTTTAGAATTTAAGTTCATCTAACCAACAGTTCTCAAATAGTGCTCCCTCGACCAGCACTAGCAGCACTACCATCACCTAGTAACTTCTAAGAAATACAATTCACAGACCCTGCCCCAGGCCTACTTCATTAGAAAAAACCCCAGAAGGTGGTGGGTAGAGCCAGAAATCAAGCAATGTGTTTCAACAAGCACTCCAGGGGATTCTGATACATACAAGAGTTGGAGAACCACAATGTTAAACAAACTTAATAGGAAAACATTAAATCTGGATTGCCTTACATACTTATTCTTTTTATGAAACACTTTGGCAAAGTTAATCACACCACAGATACTAAGAATTCAAAGACATATTTTCATTCTCTCCCCAAGTAAAACAAAACAAAACAAAAAGAAAACTAGAAGCTGGATGTTAGCTTTATTTCCTACAAAAAGGAATCCCTAAAACTACAAAGTGATCACAAAAAAATTTCCTTAGAGAAGAAAAACAAAATGAACCACAGAAAACCAGCAGGTCAGAATTGATGTCTTTCAAACCAGAGACTCAATCAGTTTTCTATCATACACTGTCTGATACCTCCATTCCTACATGGAACTGCAACCTACAACACTTTGAAAATTCAATGAACTAGCATACTAAACAGCACCTGGGAAACTATAGTCACCCAAATATCTGTGGTCCGGGGAATAAATAAATTAATTGGTCAAATAAAAATAATTCTGCATGGGGCGCCTGGGTGGCTCAGTGGGTTAAGCCTCTGCCTTCGGCTCAGGTCATGATCTCAGGGTCCTGGGATCAAGTTCCACATCGGGCTCTCTGTTCGGGAGGGAGCCTGCTTCCTCCTCTCTCTCTCGCTCTCTGCCTGTTTGTGATCTCTCTGTCAAATAAATTTTAAAAACCTTTTAAAAAATAATTCTGCATGGCAGAATAAAAGTGACCTTTATGTTGTTTTGTTCCCTAACTTCTTATAAGCATGTATTACCACCTTCACAAACAAAATAAAGGAGAACTAGGAGTATTTGGAATGATACAGGAAAATACCCTGCAAATACATCAGTTATTTTTAAATTTTACCAATGCCCTGATAAACTCTCTCCTTTGTGTGATAAAAATTGACAAGAGGCTTGGGTAGTACCAGATAAACAGTTCCAGCCTTCATGCTTATCAAAGTTTGAAATTCAAAGTGAATACATGGGTATTAACCTGGTTACAAAGGGGTGTTACTATGGTAGCTGCTTCCTATCCACCTGGGTAAGTGTCCCATTTCCCTCCAAGTAAGACCTTCTGAGCAAGGAGCCCAATGTGGGGCTCAATCCCAGGACCTCAGAATCATGACCTAAGCCAAAGGCAGATGCTTAACCAACAGAGCAACCCAGGCACCCCAAGACAACAGAATGGTTTGGTTTTGACTGAAGGTCATTTTAAGCTGAATCTTCATTTCTTGAAACCTGGAATAATCTGGCAGACTTATGATATGGAACAACTTTTAGTTCTAGAAAAGAATGAAGTGTATAAACTTTCTACCCTACATAGAAAATTTCACCTCTTCTCAGAAAGCAGGCATCAGGTTTATTTTCTCCCTGACTAACCACCAACTACTCGATAGGTTTTAAGATCCAACACAGGTTGATAAAATTGGCATCCTACACCACCTTTAATTTCCTGTCCCACGCAAAAGCAACTTCATCTTAAAATGTACGGCGAATGCTCTTAATATAAAGTTTTAAGTAAGATTTTTTTGGTTTCTTTTTTTTTTAACATACCCCTTCTACCAGTTTCCTCTCTCAACCAAAGGATCATTTAAATAGTTTTTCTAAAATGAGAAAGGGAGGAAAAGAGAGCATTATCGAATCCTATTGAAAAATTAAAATCTCACTTGTTTACCTTATGATTTCAACTATTACTGATTTCTTTTTTTTTAATAGATTTTATTTATTTATTTGACAGATCACAAGCAGGCAGAGAGCCAGGCAGAGAGAGAGGAGGAAGCAGGCTCCCTGCTGAGCAGAGAGCCTGACTTGGGGCTCCATCCCAGGACCCTGGGATCATGAACCGAGCCGAAGGCAGAGGCTTTAACCCACTGAGCTACCCAGGCGCCCCCAACTGTTACTGATTTCTGACTAACACTGCAGTTTTCTTGCATCGTCTTTACTGACAATTCTTCTTTGACACGACAATCACTGCATAGAACTGAAATTAAAGCTAAATAAATGAAGTGAATGAGTCAAGACTTCAGTTAAACAGAATTACTCCAGATTACTCAACAGAACATACTCCACGTACAACTTCCAACTTATAGGTATATGAACACAAGAGAACTTACACCATGGACAGCATAACCCCTCCATCGGTACCCAACATGTTCTGTACCCATTCTTAAACTGCCTTTAGACTCCAGGTTACATGCACACCCATCTAATTCCTTAAAATGGATTTTGCACATGACTTATCTCTGCTTCCTTAGCAGACTTTTAAGACTTTCTCAGCTGCTTAAATAACCAAATGAACAACCAAAAAGGATTAGGAATCATCAGAGTTCTTGTTCAGGTAAATGTGCTTATGCTCTGAAGCTCCAAACCACTCCAGGAAGTACTTTCAATGCACTGCCTACAGGGGCGCCTGGGTGGCTCAGTGGGTTAAATCCACTGCCTTAGGCACAGGTCATGATCTCAGGGTCCTGGGATCCAGCTCTGCATCAGGCTCTCTGCTCAGCAGGGAACCTGCTTCCCCACCCCCTCCTCCACCTCCCTCTCTGCCTACCTATGATCTCTCTCTCTCTGTCAAATAAATCAATAAAATCTTTGAAAAAAAATGCACTGCCTACAACGTCCAAGACTCAAGGTCTGTGTTTAATTTCCAGCACATGGTTAGAAAAGCAAAATGAGAAAAACAGGTATATTACTTTTAAGGACGCAGTTCATAAAGACAGCTTTCTCCTAAACTAGTACATTACACACACAGGATTTAAGCCCTAATATGAAAGCTTATTTATAACATAAAACTTTTAAACAGATGGAACAGTTTTTAGGGGGATTCCAACTGAAACTCATCTTCATCTATTCTATACATATTTACTAAACCCCTGTCAGTGCCAGGCACTGGACTACATTGTTAAGAAAAATAAGGATGTGAAAAGAAAGGTCCTGCCCTCAGGGGGCACCTGCCTGGCTCAAGTCAGTGAAGGGTCAGAGGCTCATGATCTCAGGGTCATCAGATGGAGCCCCACGTGGGGCTCTGAGTCTGCATGGAGACTGCTTAAAACTCTCTCTCTCCCTCTGTCCCCCCCCTCCCTCCCTCAAATTAAAATCATTAGGTTTTCTTTTTTTTTTTTTTTTAAAAGAGGTCCTACCCTCAAAAAAGGTAAAACATAACAAGTGATCAGATAAAACTTCTCTCCAAGTGTTAAATGAGTTATACATGATTTGGAGGGTGTGGCAGGCAAATAAAAATACGACTCAAGTGTTACGATGAGCTACATCTGACTGGAGTGATCAAAAGGCTTCCTGAAATATCTAGGAGTCCAAATAGTAGTGAGGCAGGACACAGAAGGAAAGGAAAGCATTTCAGAGAAAATCCAGAGGAAGAGAAGGTTTGAAGGTATGCAAATGAGGTATCATGGTCCAAGCCTGGGACACAAGCAGTGTGGCAGGAAACACACACACCCTGTATGTGGAGGGAAGATGGGGTTTAGTGGCAGTCTGCTTGCAGAAATCCTAAAGGAAGAGGCTCCTGGGTGGCTCAATGGGTTAAAGCCTCTGCCTTCGGCTCTGGTCATGATCCCTGGGTCCTGAGATCGAGTCCCACATCGGGCTCTCTGCTCGGCAGGGAGCCAGCTTTCTCCTCTCTCTCCATCTCTGCCTACCTCCTGCTTCCCTTAACATGTTCCTCTGGAGCATCTGACCTTCTTCCCATTCTGCTCCAGAGCAGACCTTATCAATCACTCCCACGAATCCACCTGGAGAATTCAACACATAAAGTACACCTGGCAATAACAATGAAAAGTTGGCAGATGATCTGGTAGTAATCAATTCCCTTTTCAGAAGAAATGGGAAGGAGGAGGAGACATCCTAATTGATTCCCCTAGCCAGACTGCTCCAATCTCCCACACAGCACTTTATTTATACCTCTCTCAGAGCCTTTAAAACTTGGATTCTGCTCATTCTAGTGCATTTCTAACGAACCCCCCCCCAGCCCGCACCAATACCTTGACCAGCATCTTTCACATCCTAGGAATTTCATAAATGCTCTTTGGGTAAGAGTTATTATTCTCTTCACCCAATTAAGTGACACCAGTTCTATCCTCAAAGGGTAAATACAGTTCTGGGTCCTACTGACTACATTAAACTCATTAAACATTAATGAGGTTACATTAAACTCTGACTTCCTTCGTTGACTTGGTAGATTCTGGCAATAAAGACCAAAATGATGAACAAACTCCAAAAAGACCACTGGGTAGGCCACCAGCGAGGCTATTGTCATAATATGAATACGAAACACCAGCTCAGAGCAATAAAACCCAATTTCTACACCAGCCAACAGATGAACGAAGCCCTTTTAAGATTTTGAAAAGTTATTCTACAACCACAAAGTTTTGCCTATTCCTCAGCATCCAAACTCAACAAGTTTTTGACTGTCATCAATCCCGGATCTGATTAAAACGATGCAAGACAGAGGGGCGCCTGGGTGGCTCAGTGGGTTAAGCTTCTGCCTTTGGCTCAGGTCATGATCTCAGGGTCCTGGGATCGAGCCCCGCATCGGGCTCTCTGCTCAGCAGGGAGACTGCTTCCCTTCCTCTCTCTCTGCCTGCCTCTCTGCCTACTTGTGATCTCTCTGTCTCTCTCTGTCTCAAATAAATTAAAAAAAAAAAAACCAACAATGCAAGACAGAAAGTTTGAAATCTTTGACGTACCAAAAAAAAAAAAAATTTTACAAGAAAGAGACCCAGGAAAATCACAGAGCAGTAACTAGGATGGCAGGGAAGCTAACCAACAGTTTCTACACCTCATAACGCCTGGATAAAGACCTGTTGAAAGTCCCCTTCCCGCATGAAACCCATTTCTAGCCTAAGAAAGCCAAAATGTGTTCTTCTTTCCAATTAATGATGGCTTCAAGAATAGATCTCCAACACCAAAACACTGACAAGAACCAAGATGAAACAAAAAGGCCCCAGAAAGGTGGCACGAGTTTTCAGAGCCTTAAGTCCTCGGATCTTGGAAATCTGTGTTCAAATCCCACTCAAGCAGAGACTTCAAAAAATTACACGAAAACCCTTAAAGAGAAGAAAGAAGTATCCTGTTCCTGAACTGTTCCGTCTTTAGTAATTTACTATATTCGTTAAAAATCGGTATGTCACTGTCATCATCTGTAACTCTGAACAAACTTCGAACATTTCTATGGCTTTTAAAATCAAAGCCTCCCACATGCTTCCTAAGAGATGGTAAGTCAGATTGTTTGTAAAACACATGTAGAAACTGAAATGCATTTCATTAGGAGATAATTATTCTCCGCAATACATCAGCTATAAACTTGAATTTGGTTTTGCTCTTCACCGGTAAAGTTCTCAAGTTCTTAGGAGTTTCCTAGTCATTTACTTGAACACCATCTAAGGGAACACTCAAAGCAAAATCACAATAAAGAGGTTTGGCCTCTGAGGGATTCTACGAGTAAAAAAACAGGACTCATCAATAAAACACAATCACTATTGCTCTAAACAACCAATACATTTCCAAACTTTCATGCCATTTGATGGAATTCCCTGTTTCAGAGAGCGAAACAAAATCTATTCAGCTCCCAATAAGTGCTTCTTATTTTAATTTTTTAAAAGATTTTATTTATTTGACAGGCAGGCAGGCAGAGGCAGGCAGAAAGAGAAGCAGGCTCCCTGCTGAGCAGAGAGCCCAATGCGGAGCTCCATCCCAGGACCCTGGGACCATGACCTGAGCCCAAAGCAGAGGCTTTTTAACCCACTGAGCCACCCAGGCGCCCCAAGTGCTTTTTATTTTAACTAAATTTGTTCTCTCGTACTACAAAAAGTGAGTGACATGAATTTGCTGTAAGAACTTCTGGAGAAATATTTTTAGTTCTTGAGCACTTTCATTCAAAGCACTCTTTATTGAAAGAATTGGTGGAAGTCGCAGGACTGCTCCACCAGTCATTGGACCGAATCATCCCAGAATTCCATTCTTTAGGTTACCCAATATCCTAGGTCATTGCAGGCACAAATAAAGCAGTGAAACCCTGGCAGAATACGTTTAGTCAAAGAATAACATCCAGTGAGAACTATGGAGTACTAAAACACAATCATAATATTGGAGCACCACTGATTCAAAAACAAGGACCTGATAAAATGAGACTTCTGGCAATCAACCTCTATCTTCAAGGATCCTCTAGGCACGCACTCCTCCACAGTTTTCATACCCATATACCCCAATGTCCTCCTATGAAATGACATCAAGAGTACCTTGACATTAAACTCCAACATTAAGGACACAAATTGCAGATTCAATTGAAAAGATGACCAGAGGGCTACAAAACCAGCTTTAAGATTTTATCCAAACATATCTAAACATTAAACGTGGGGCAGTTCAACTCGTTTGGAGACCAGATGCCACTTACTACTCTCACAAAAATGAAAAGGAATTCTTTCAACATTCTTCTCACTGTAATAAGACTTTAAACACAAAAAAACTTAAACAGTCTATTCATTTCACCATTTTGCAGAATCACCCTCCCTCACCCTGCTGCATAAGATAATCAGAAAAACAAACACAAACTGACAGTTCAGCTGTCCAAAAAAATACGCTTTCTTTGTCCAACCCCAACATTTATCTTCAAACACGAGAAAGGAACAGACATTTGCAGCTCAAGACAAGAAAAGCACAACAACCAGCAGAACTGTACATCCACCAGAAATCCCTCAGCGAAGAAAACAGTAATTCAGGACAGGCAAGTCAAAAATATTCGACACGGTAAAAAGAAAAGGTCTAAACTCCTACAATCCATAGCAAAATCACTGCTTCCTCTCTTTTCCAGCCCATACCAATAATCCAATGGATACAAGTGTCAAACCAATCCAGCCCCTTAGAAATAAGACGAAAACCTGGAAAAATGCCCTCCGGTAAGTCATTCAGTGAACAGGACCGCTTTGCACCCAACCCAAAATACACACAACCAAAACCACAGGTCAACCACCTCCAAATGCAAAAAAGCCACAACCCACAAGTTGCACAGAGGGCCTCAAGGACAGCTCTCCACCCTCTGCCACACCTCAAACAACAAAAGTCCTTCCACAAAAGCTCACCCAGATCTTCAGGTACCTGGTGGAGGGGCCTTCCCTCACATCCCAGATGCTGCATTTCAAGGCTTCAGCGCTGCTTCTGGAGGTGCAGATGCTCCAATCCCAAAAGCCTTCCTCTGTGGCAGACTCGCTTGACTTGTTGGCCTTCGCAGGAGTGGGGGAAGGGGAGAGAAGAGACAGGGACAGGGGGAAAAAGGGGGAGACACAGCAAAACACAGGCGCTGGTGAGCCGTCGCAATTTCCTAGGAATCCGGTGCTGGAAACTTTGCGCAGGCGACCACCCACCCACCCTTTCCGGGGACCGAAACAGGGACGGGGAGTGCACGTGGCGCCCCCGCCGGCACCCTGCAACCTCCGGGTGGCACCGTGCTGCCTCATACAGCCCGCGGCTGCGGCGGCGGGGAAAGGGCCGGCGGGCGCAGGAAGCGGGCGGACTTGTGGACTAGAGTCGTGCCTCCGGGGTGGGGGCAGCAGGGGAGCCGCCCACCGGCTCTGGAGGGTCGCGAAGGGGCAGCCAGAGGCCAGCGGCGGGGAGTGGGCCGGCTCCTTCCCTCTCCCCTCCCAGGCTCGCACCTCCCTCCCTCCCACCGAACCTGGTTCAATCTCCCTTTGCGTGGGAGGAGTGGCCGCGGCGGTGGCGGTGGCGGAGAGCCGCTGAGGAGCAGCCGCCAGGGCTGTGGCGCGCACAACCGCTAGCCAGAGCGGGAGCGACCCCGCCCCGGGTGGCCCCGGAGACTAGTGGGCGCCAGCCCGTGCCCGTCTCCAGCCCTCCCTCCCCTTCCACCCCCTCAGCTCCGAGCAGGTGCCTGGTCGGACTCTTCTTGTCGCCCATGGTCAGGGATGGGCCTCAGCTGCCAGTGTCCAAGGAGACTAGCTCCTGCCTGAGCGGTCTCCTCCGAGTGACTGAGGGGGTCGGGGTCGGGCGCCCCGGCGGGGTGGCGGGGATGGCCGTGGCGTGGTGCGTCGCGTCGTGGCGGGGCGGGGCGGGGCGTGGCGGGGCGCGTCGTGGCGGGGCGGGGCGGGGCGGGGCGCGTCGTGGCGTGGCGGGGCGTGGCGGGGAGTGGCGGGGCGCGGCGTGGCGGGGCGTGGCGGGGAGTGTCGTGGTGCGTCGCGGCGTGGCGTGGCGTGGCGGGGCGGGGCGGGGCGGGGCGTGGCGCGTCGTGGCGGGGCGGCTGGTGTGCGCTGCCTTTTCAGGTTTCTGTGCCGCAGTGAGTAAAGAGTTCCGAGGACGAGGAGGTGAGTCCAGGCTTCCTGAAGGGTGAAGTCTTAGGCTACGTCAGGAAGGCAGGGCAAGAGGCCTTTAAGTGGACTGGAGAAGAAAAGGCCCCTCCGGGTATGGGAGCCCGCTGAGGAGAGGACCTTGAAAGAATGGGCAGGGGCAGGGACTGGAGGAAAGCAGCCGGTAGGGAAGCATGTCAGAGGACTAGAAGGAGAGAGCCTGCCGTGTCAGGGAGGAGGAAGACCGTGTAATTCAGGCCCGAAATGATGAGAGTACCGTGAGGACAGTTGTACTGAGAGTGGAGTGGAAAGGGCAGCAGGGGGGCGTGTCTTCAGGAGAAACCCTCAGGGCTAAGGTACAAGGTCCTGGGATGAAAGCAATTGCGAGGGTGTAAGGCAGGCGATCACTGTGTCATTCATTCATTCATTCATTCATTCTTAAAATAATAAAATTATAAATCTGATGCTGCAAGGTTGTTCTAAAACATGGGGCTCCTGGGTGGCTCTGTCAGTTAAGTGTCTGCCTTCGGCTCAAGTCATGATCCCAGGGTCCTGGGGTCGAGTCCCAAGTCAGGCTCTCTGCTCAGTGGGGAGTCTGCTTCTCCCTCTGCCCTCTCCCTCTGTGCTAGCTCTCTCAAATAAGTAAATGAAATCTTTTTTTTTAAATCAATTAAACAGAAGTCCCCGCTCTGTTACAAAATACATTTGAAGTGTATTTTCTAGTGTTAAGTGTGTTAAATGTTAGTGGCACCTTGCGATGTCATTATCTAGCTTGTGATTCTTTTATCCTATTTAAAAGTTAAGAGGGAAATGTCCATGAAAGCACATCCAGCGTCTTCAGGAAAGTGATATACAGTATTTTTATGTTTGGGGACTGTAAAGATAAGAGCAAAACTGTTAAACTGAGAATGCTGTGTTTTACTGATCAAAGGAAGTGGCACTACTGTAGATTTAGTAATTTATCTTAAGAGTCAGTACATTTCAGGGAATATCCTGAAGTTCAGGACACCTAGGGAATTGTTGAGTTGTCCAAGGTTCCTTTTGGAGGCTTCTGTGGGGATGAAAATTGGGTTCATTTAACAACCAGGAGAACGTAATTAGATTGAACGAGACTTTAGTACTTGATGGCTTTTTTCCAAGTGATTTTGTCAGCTTATTTTCGATTGAGTGCTGTGATATTTTAGTTTTCAGTCTTGTATTTTCTTCAGTTCTTTAAGGTGCAAACACTTAAGTTAGTACCAGATAATTCCTTAACAAAAAATGTTGGCATAAAAAATAAAGAAGTTTAAAAAACAGAATATAATTTTCTCATGGTGTTTGGAAAGCTTAAATTAGAATATTTTATAATTAAAACTGTGGTGCATTTAAATATTCATTTCATGAGGAAAACTTTCCTCCTTTTTGCTTAATATACTTAGTTGTGTTTCATGGTGTTTTTATAGTAACCACAATTAATTAACTATAGAAGTAGAGCATAAGGTTTACTCATAATTCTTAATGAAAGAAATAAAGAGCTTTGGGCTTTATAGGACTGATAAGGTTTCATGCAATGTAAGAATGTTAAAAATACTCTAAAATCATGGTTAAGATTCTGACCTGCCACAAACATATTACCTTGCAATATCTGAATTTTTCAGTTTAAGAGAATCAGATGTGTTTTTTTAAAAGAATGATTTCATTTTTTAAAAAATTTTCTTTAGGTAAAAGTTCGGTTTTAAAGTTTCTACTGGATGTTCACAAAATTTTTCAGGAAAACGACCCTGCTCATATTCTGAATGATCTCTACATCTCAGACTACTGTCTATGAATTCAGAAAGCCAAGTAAGTTGCAAGTTACTTATGAATCTTACATGCTCCCAGTTCTAGAATGCCTCCTGACACAGGAGGAAGCAAATGAAGTAGCTTGGGAGGTAAGTTGTAATGAAAAAGAAACCCCCTCTAGCTACCAAACATTGGAGAGAAGATCAACATGGGGAGCTTGGCGAATTTGCTACAGCAGGAGGTGCAGATGGTGAAAAGTTAATTTTATTGGGAAGCATGGTTCTAGCCTACAAAACAGGCATGCAGACAGAGTTGTGAGTATTCATTGCTGTGTTTCTGACTGTCCGATATGAAATCTCAAGGCACGTCCTTGAGTATCCAAACTTGTGTCTGTAATTACTTGCAGTAGGGGGTTGTGAGTGAGTGTGTGTGTATATGTGTGTGCCTGTGGACACCTCTGCAAACCTCAGGGGACACAGACCTAATCAGCTGTCATCCCCTTGGCTAACTGCTAGCTTACAGAATCCATGCCTCAGAGTATTAAAAAAGACAGCCTTCAAAGCTTCATAACATGATTCTTGGTAGCTAACACACGCATCTGAGGGACAGAATACTCACCAATGTGGTATAGGTAAGACTTGCCCGAAGTGTTTACCATCACCTCCTCCATCAGGGAACCCTAAGGAATTTAAAAAGGCAGTGAACTGTCATTTTGTGAAGAGGTTCAAAAGCTCTGCCCACGTTATCCATTTCAGTAGCAGAGGACGATTGATTGAGAGCACACAAATAGAGCTCTGGATGGCGGTGCCTCTTAGGTGCTCCGGAAAACGATGGCATGGTGTCATTCTGGACTTAAAAGACAGTCGTGGTTGTTATCGCGTTGCTGTGATTGGTCAGTGAGTGCTTTAGTTTTTGGTAGAATTTATTTTTGTCTCTGTTGATGGGGAAGCAATTATATGCAGAGTGAAATAAGACACAACTTGGGGCTTTGTGTGTTGTAAGGAGGAACCCATTGTCTGCTAGCATAATGCCTAGCACCTTGCAGCGGGTGGCGGCAGTGGTTGTGGTGGCAATCTCTCTGTGTGGCCGGATGCAAAACTGCACCTTTTGACCCCCGAGGTCATCATGGCAGGTCATCACTTCATTTCATCCTCCTGCTAATTGAGTTTATCAGGTACCCTGCTGCCATATCCTGTTGTTTTCATAATAAAATTAAATTGAAATAGACTATTTGTGTGGGTTTAGGTTTTTCTTGTTCCCTTCAGGGTGAGGATTTTATAAACACAGAATGAGCGTTGAGATTTGTGTGAGGATCCCATTTCTGTGAGCGCCTCTTTTCTCTGTGGCATCCTTACTTACTAGAGAGAAGATCGTGTTTCAGTGAAGTGGAAGGGTGTGTGCCCTCATGTCTGTGTGGGGATTAGCACACCTCCTTGTGTTTAAAATCCTTTTTCCCTTGATTTTAAGTGGCAGGAAATGAAATGCAATTCCTAGGTCCCTAATAATTGTTATAATAACAGTCATTTTTTCCAAAGAGATATAGTGTATTGGGAAGTGAGACAGGAGAGGGAAGCCAGCAAGAACTCTTCAAATTACTTTGGGAAAATTTTTTCAACTTTACCGATTTGTTCATACCTTTCTTTTCCCTAAATAGGCTATCCTGTTTTCATTTTGTGTGTTATATTTTAACTCTGATGGAGCCGGGATTTTTTTTTTCTGTCCCTGAAATAATACATTTGTTCATTTCCCTGAATTTTGTTAGACTTTCTAATTTAATCCTTAATTTTTGAAACACAACACAATAGAGCTTTCCAATATCATGTTTCCTTAACTGTCTTGGTTGTAAATTAATGATACTGCAGTGAATGTTTATGATTTTCATAATGAATTTCTCACCTCACCTTTCACTTGGTTTCTTTCTTTCGCACAAAGTTAGTTCATCAGTGAAACTAGCTCCTTATTTTTATGTTTTCAATAGTTCTGTATTTTCCTTAATCTCTACTTGATGTTTTTGATTAGAATAATAAAGACTGAAATTGTATTTAATAGAGCAGACAAGTACTAAATTATAATGAACACAAAGAACAGCTTTTCGTTTTGTTTTTATAATCAGACATTCACTTTAGCTAAAACTTGCTGGAATGTGGATAGCAAAGTCATTCTTCCTTTGAGTTAATGAAATTCAGGCAACAGTTAAAACTAAGTTGTACTCTATACTGTGTAGTTATTTTTCCTTTTGATATCGGTGTCTCTTAGAGCGTATTCGCAGATTTTCAAAATGGAAGGTCCTACAGTCTTATTCTGAGGGACAGATGGCAAATTATTTTTCTGGAGGGAAACACTCCCTCCTGTCCTTCACCCTACGCTTCCCTGGAAATTTTGAGTGTGGTGGTCAGGGCCACAGATGCTCCGTGGGTGGCCACCAGAAAAAGGGATTTGCTTGAGGTCATGTAGCCTCTAAGAGATAGGTGTGTGGCAGTCTGTGGGTTTCTGGGTCTGGATTTTATGTTTTCCCAGACAGGCCATCTAGACAACCAGTTTTCTTTACCCCTGCCTTGTGGGAAAACACACACACACACACACACACACACACAGACACACACACACACAGACACACACACACACACACACACACACACAAGAAAGAAAGCCCTCCCTTTAGGGAGCTTTTTCTATAGGAAGAAGAATTAATGACTCACTCATCTTCCTCCTGGATGTTTCCTAGCACTTGGTTTAAGAACATATGGGCACATCTCATGCCTGCCTCTTTTATAATAATGTAAGTCCTTAATCTCTTTCCCCCTCTGAAGTTTCAGGTCCCTGTGAATAAGCACCTGTCTGGGCCCATTACAGGCCCTAGGAACACAGTCAGTTTTTATTAAATTGAACGTTACCTAGTAGAGCCAAATGAAAGAGCATTTTTCATCATTAAAAACAAACAAACAAACAAACATAGCAGTTTCAAAACTATGCATTGGCTCTTACTTCTTTTTTCCTCTTATTTTAATTGACATTTTCAGCTACATTCAGTGGATTTTGCCCTTCCCCGATTTCTTCCTGGTGAGCTGCACTTAACGCTAGCAGGGATAGTTCTGACCCTCTGAAAGTTCACAACTTTTATGTCAGTGGGGAGAGAAAAGTGTGAGCTGTAAAGTAGGTTCTGTGTTTTTCTCCCATTGGCCATAAGACTTTAGCAAGTCACTTCATCACTTTAGTCAATGCAGCCCGCATTAGTATTTTAATATTTCCTCTACTTCTTTTCCAGTGCAGTTTTTAAACCAGTGAAAATAATACTGCACTTAATCGTTTTGTAACTTGTCTTATCCTTATAATGGTACCCTGGGAATCATTTTCTTTTATAACATAATATCTATAGCTTAGTATTTTTTAAAGAAATAACTAATGTTTTTCTCATTGTAAAAGAAGTATCTGCCCAGTGAAGAAAATTTGATACCTTATGGTTTTAATGCATGGTGTATTTTGAAACATGAGAAATCAAATAGGGTATGAATTTGCTTTTTGCTACATGGAAAAATTTTGGTGGTTTCTTTTTTAAAAAATGAAAATTAAAATCTAAAATCCTGGCTGTCTTTAGTCTAAGTTTGAGCTAGTCATGAAGGTGTTAAATCACACCTTTTCTCTTTAGTACAGTTTTTTAAAGGTAGTAGGTTATAGGGAAAAGAACAAAAATGTCTTTGATGTGCTTAGCCATTTTATGTTGAACTGATAGTTTACCCTGATTAATACATGTGGTGCACTTATTTTCACTGCTTTTTAGCATATTTTGCTCCACTCAATCTTATTCGTGGTCCTTTGGCTACAAAGGTGCGAAGTGAGTGGAGGGAAACCATTCTATCACTGAGTAATTCTCATTTGATAAATCCTGCACCTTAGTTTCCTCAGTTGTGAGTGAACATAAAGCCGTTTCAGCCCTGGAATCTTGAACTTTTGGAAAACTTAGGACCTCATCATTGCTTTATACTGTTCCCATTGCTTCCTCTGTGTATGTGCTTTGGTAGGGGAGAGGGTCATGGGCCTGGGACCAGCATAAATCTCTTCCATTGGGCCCTCTCTTTTTCCTGACTTATCTGCCAAAAGTCATGGGTGTGGCAGTAACTCAGGTGCCAAGGCTGAACATCAGCATTGAGTGTAGAAGCACAATTATTTACTTTTTCAACCACTGACTATGAAGCCTTACTATATGTGCTAGGTAGGTACTGAGATGGGTGATGGGGACACTCAGGTGGATGAGAGACACCCTGTGTTCCAGCTGCTCTTGTAGGGGGGAGTACAGGTGGAAGGGGAATGCAGTGCCATAGCCTGTGAGCGGCTGCAGTAGGAAAGCGTGGATGCTGTGGAGGCACTTAGGAAACCACACGTCTAGCCTTGGGGTAGAGGAAACAGCTTCTGGAAGGAACAGTCGAAGCTGAGAGTTAAAAGAGAAGTAAGAGTCAGTCAGATGCAGATAGGGAAGTAGGAGAAAAACATCTTTCACAGTAGGGACAGAAGCATAAGGTTCTTTTAAAGAGCTCAAGAGCTCAGGATGAATGGAGCATAGGTATAGGCATAGAAGAAAGAAATGAGGCCAAGGAGTTTATGTGGAACCTTGGCCACTTAAAGATGTTTGGCCTTCTGTCTGGGAGAGCATGGAGCAACTGAGGAGGTTAAGCCGTGCAGTATCTGGGTGAGTGATGTGATGAGATTCAGATTCTGCGAAGAGCCCATCAGGTCCCCTTACAGGGAATGAATTGAGTGGGGCAGAGCTCAGATTTAACCCAGAAAGCCTCACCAGCTTGTGGGGGATGCGGGCAGAAGGCTTAGACTGAGCCAGGGGAGTGAGCAGGGAAGGAAGCTGGTCAGATTTGATGGGTGGATGGGCCAGAACTTAGTCATGATGGGGTGTCAGCAAGAGTGAGAAGGGGAAACGTCGACGAGGGGATCCACATTTTGACTTTCACCAACATACTTGGTGAAAGTAAACAAGAGTGGAAAGAGGGCATATGTTGGAAGAGAAGACAGAGGGAGGGAAGATGAGTTTTAGAAATGTCAATTTGAGGTTTCTAAGGAATATCCATAAAGAAGTAATCAGGAACACTTGGATCACAGCTGGAAAAGAAGTATGGAAGAGAGTTTGGACAAAGAAGGGAAATAAATTAACAGCAAAACATAAACACTGGTATCTGGCTGCATAGTACTATTACACAGATGAGCATCGTAATAATCAGGAATGGATGCATTCCAGGCTGGAACGATACCATCATGCAGAGGAGTAGAAGAATAAAACATGAACATCACGATAAACAGATTTCCTGGTTGTAGCTGTGGTATGCTGGAGGGGTGAGAACCGGTGTGAGGCTCTTTTCATTTAGATAAGTTTTATCTGTCCTTGTAGTATCCCTTTATTACGACTAAGAGAGTTCACGGTTAGCTTGGGGTCATGATGTTTTGGTAAGAGGACCACATTTGAAATCCTTATTTCTCCATTTGGTTACACAAGGCAAATGCACTCAGACTTTTAGAGTAAAAAGATAGGAGTTTAATTAGGAGGTTACAGGTCATCTTCTGGAAGCCAGGAGCGGCGAGGGCAGCTGGTTCTCATGAGCTCAGATCCTGAAGAAGTGCAGCAGTCAGCTTCCTGTCTGGTGACATGTGGTCTCTTGTGTTGCTCCTTCCCACGAGTCCCTGCGCCCTTCTCTCTTGATGCTCGTGGAGAATGGCTGTCCTGCAGTTGAGTTCACGTGCACCTGGTTGCAGGAGAGAGAAACTACGAAGTCCCTTGCTTGTAATTCCCAGAGTGGAAGAATATGACTGACCTGGCCATGGGTCTGTCTTTTCCTGGTCCAGTTGCCTTGATCCCAGTGGGGATGCTCTAGAGAGCACCTTAGAAGGTGGCACACACATGGTGCCAGGAGCGCCCACTCTGTCACGAGTGACTGGCCTTCTCGGAGAAGTGGACATGCAGGGCATGCAGACACCTTAAGAGGACACTGCCGTAATTCTATGATGCTGTTGTGAGCCTTAGCTGAGGAGGAACCTGGACACTGCTACCGTCCCTCATGGCACCGATACTCAGAGTAAAGATGCAGTACTGCATGTGATTTCAGGTGTACCAGATGATAAAACCACCCAGAGGGCTATGTTTTACTTTTGTGTGAGAAGTTCCTTCTGCAATAAATGGTAAAATGTTCAAGCGTTACATCAGCTGCTAATGATTAGCATATAGAAATTTCAAGAAGCAATTGTGCATGATTTCAAGCAAGTTAAACCTCTCTTGAAATCATTCTCAGGAAGGCGCTTATTCAGGCATGTCAAGTTGCTCTTTGGTTTTACTGTTTATTTTTAATGAAATCCATAATTTTGTCCTGTATGGGAGTGGGTTTTACCTCCATAAGAAAAGATTAGTGCATGCCAATATTCATTCACTTGTGTCCCTTCCGTGGGGTTTCATATAGAAAGGATTTACTTAACGGTTCTTTACCTTTATCGCCAGTAGGTCAGCACTGTGCACTGGGGACCGCTGCTCTTCTTTAGGCTTCTCTTACAAGAAATGTGCCAGTAAGTCACAGGATAATGAATGTTCCCACAGATTTCAGGCTAAAATAACTCTTTGTAAAGATGTGAATGCTCCCTGTAACTATGTATTGAGAAAACTAGGGAAAGAATTCTGTATGTGAATGTTAAAATTTCGTGGGAAGTTGTGTGTGTGTGTGTGTGTGTGTGTCTGTGTGGCTTATTATGTTTTCTTTATTTGTAATTTTTCTACTATTTTTTGAAGGTAAGCTTTTTATTTTAGAATAGTCTTATTATTTCTAAAAGACAAATGATGAACATGGTACAGAGTTCCCAAATAACCCACACGCATTTCTGCTGTGATTTACATCTTACGTTGGTAGCTGTATTTGTCACCATTAATGAGCCATTATTGACACATTATTAAAAACAAAAGTCCATAGTTTATCTAGGTTTTCCTAGTTTTTACCTAACAGGTTTTACTATTCCAGGATAGCATGTTTTTGTTTTGTTTTTACTAAGAACTGGAACTTATATCAGTAATGTTCATTGTCTTGCACATTTTTTGATTCCAAGAGTTTAAAAGGTATTGAAGGGTAGTGAACTATTACTGAGATGCTGAGCTCCCTCTGGAGCTTGATACAGACAGATATTTGAATCTTCAAGAATCCAGACCTTGAAAACAAAAGGTTTGGCATATTTGAGAATTTTTAGAAATTTTGAAACATAACTCGTGTATCATTTTTACTTGCACTTGCTCTGTGGCCATCATGATTATGGAATTTTAATAAAAAATCTGCATCTAATTTTAAAAAAGAGTGTAAATAGAGATTTGGCAAGGCTTTATATTTTCCCATTAATTTTCTTAAGGTGGAGATTAGAGGAGAAAGCATCCCTGTGACTTCTGGTAAAAAGAGATGGGAAGTTTCAGAGGTGAAATAGGCAGGCCCTGAACTGGAAAACACACTGCGTAGATGGTACAAGGAAGTTTGCCTGCATCAAGTCCATTCTGGAGCCATGACTGGGTATTGGTGTTAGGTTTGTCTCTGTCCTTACTCATTTTTGGTTCCGGGTACTTGGCTCTGGGACTTCTCACATCCTTGGTTCTGGCTTGCTGGAGCCAGGGCTTTATACAGTGCATGATTAGCTACTATGCGAGCAGACTGGTATTTTCCTTCGCCTCCTTGTTCTGAGGCCTGTTCACTTACCAGGGTCTTTGGAGGATGCTCACAGGATCAGGTGAGTTCGGGTGGGCTTGATGTAGTCTGGTTTTGTAAACCGGTGCTCTCTGCTTCATGTAGAATTGTCACAGTGCTCAGATTGTCTTCATGTCTCATTCAGAGAAGATGCTTGCATTGATTAATGGGGCCTACCTGTGGTTATCACACTTGGAAAGTGCTCTCTTTAAGGAGAGTTTTAATGGAGTCACAAGAAAGCTTTTAAAAAAACCTGTCAACTTCAAGTACAATTTCCTTTTTCTTCTGCCTATTATGATTGAAACCCAATCCTTGTTATAACATAATTATCTCCACCAGAGCCAGCAGGGAGTTGCTGCCCTAATGTAAGGGGTTTGAAGTCCCCTAACTAAATAGAGGATTCGTTACACTCACAGCACGTTGTGAAGGTGATGAGACTGATTGTGATCATTTGACTTGTCCCATTTCCTGCTCTGACTACTTTTCTGAATAAATAGAGGCTGGGAAAGTAATACATAGAGCTACAGAGTGTATTGTCGGGACTGGGGTGGGGAACAGGCCTGCTTGAGGTATGGTTCCAGGTTTTAAGCGATACATGATATTTATTTTAGATAGCTTTATCAGTGATTATTCACTTACCATTCTCAATTTAAGCAGCTTTCTAGGAAATGGTTTTTATCTTAAACAAATAGGTAGTAAAGAATGTTAAGAATTTGACAGACTGTATTTTAAATGGGTGGATATCCTCAAATTTCTGATTCATTTTTAAATGTTTTTACTTAGTGTGGCCTTTTGAAAGGTTTAAACTGAAGAAAATGGTAGCTCTTAAATGTATTGTCTTTTCCTTATAGAAGCTCTGTGCTTTTCTTAAAGTTAATGATTGATTGGTACTGTCATAAAGCACATCATGTTTTCTGTTTTCATTTTTTTTTAAAGATTTTATTTACTTATTTGAGAGAAAGAGTGAGAGGGAGAGAGCATTAGTGGGGTGAGGGACAGAGGGAGATGCTCCACACTGATCAGAGAGCCCAATGTGGCTTGATCGTGGGACTCCAGGATGATGGCCTGAGCCGAATGCAGAGGCTTAACCCGCTGAGCCACTCAGGCGCCCCTTATGTTCTTATTTTACGTTTCTCTTACTTCCTTTTCCTGGAGAGTTTTATAAAGTAAAATTGTGATTTCAATTTATACTTTCATTGTCCAAATCTTTTATTGCGTTGGCCTCCACAGTGAATTGCACTTATCCCATGGAGCACAGAGAACCATCTTCTTGTAGTGGAGGAAGACCGTAATAGGCATATCTGTTTATTTTAAAAGAAAGAAATTGAAGTCATTAATATTTAACATGCGAATTGTTCGCAAAAATCACGTTTGATGGCTGCCAAACATTTTTTAGCGATGAGATACTTGATCAGAAGTTTGGGGGGAACAACCATCCTTATTTCCAAAGAGAAGCACATACGTTTCTTCTGAATGATGGCAGAGGAGGGGGTGTCTTGCCTAGGCACGTGGGAGTTGGGCTTTAGGGACTCTAGTTGGTCTGTGTCAGCTGCTTGAACTGAACTGAAGGCATAGAAACTCACGTGCTGGAGCTCGAGATGTTTGTGCCCGCCCTGTAGTGCTCACTCCGTGCTTCAGTTGTCTCTTTTTGCTCAGCAAAGAAAAGGAAGCCTAACTTCTCCACTCAGGGCCTTTCTCAGGATGGCAGCACGTACTTGCCCTAGCACAAACAACTGGGCCTTATGTAGTCTTTGCTTTGGGGATTCTTGTGTTAATTTAAAACACTGAAGAACAAAAACCCAGCTGTCATTTCAAGGGAAAAAAAAGAATGAAATTTGAAATAATCATGTGTCTAGGAGTGGGGTACAATAGAGGTTTATTCTCAGGATATGTGATTCCATAAGGAATGATCTTGTGCTTTGGTTGTTACTGACTCAAGGACAGAGGACCCAGAGAAGTCTGGACTGTGAAGGTTGTAAAGGGCAAAGGTCATATTCAACTTGGTACCCTAGCTCCTTAGCCAAATGCATGCTGCTTATTAATGACACTCAGTGAGTGGTCATTGAACTGAAAATTTCCTTTCTAATTCAGTCAAAAGCTTCACTCAAGATTCTTTGCCTCTTTGGTTAGGTTTATTCCTAGGTATCTTATGGTTTTGGGTGTAATTGTAAATGGGATTGACTCCTTAATTTCTCTTTCTTCTATCTTGTTGTTGGTGTAAAGAAACGCAACTGATTTCGGTGCACTGATTTTATATCCTGACACTTTACTGAATTCCTGTACAAGCTCTAGCAGTTTTGGAGTGGAGCCTTTGGGTTTTCCACATATAGTATCATATCATCTGCAAAGAGCAATAGTTTGACTTCTTCTTTGCCGATTTGGATGCCTTTAATTTCTTTTTGTTGTCTGATTGCTGAGGCTAGGACTTCTAGTACTATGTTGAATAGCAGTGGTGATAGTGGACATCCCTGCCGTGTTCCTGACCTTAACGGAAAAGCTCTCAGTTTTTCTCCATTGAGAATGATACTTGCCGTGGGTTTTTCATAGATGGCTTTGATAATATTGAGGTATGTGCCTTCTATCCCTACACTTTGAAGAGTTTTGATTAGGAAGGGATGTTGCACTTTATCAAATGCTTTTTCAGCATCTATTGAGAGTATCATATGGTTCTTGTTCTTTCTTTTGTTAATGTACTGTATCACATTGATTGATTTGCAGATGTTGAACCAACCCTGCTGCCCTGGAATAAATCCCACTTGGTCGTGGTGAACAATCCTTTTAATGTACTGTTGGATCCTATTGGCTAGTATTTTGGTGAGAATTTTCGCATCTGTGTTCATCAAGGATATTGGTCTGTGATTCTCTTTTTTGATGGGATCCTTGTCTGGTTTGGGGATCAAGGTGATGCTGGCCTCATAAAATGAGTCTGGAAGTTTTCATTCCATTTCTATTTTTTGGAACAGTTTCAGGAGAATAGGAATTAATTCTTCTTTAAATGTTTGGTAGAATTCCCCTGGGAAGCCCTCTGGCCACGGGCTTTTGTTTGTTTGGAGATTGTTGATGACTGTTTCAATCTCCTTACTTGTGATGGGCCTATTCAGGTTTTCTATTGCTTCCTGGTTCCATTTTGGCAGTTTATATGTCTCTAGGAAAGCATCCATTTCTTCAAGATTGTCAAATTTGTTGGCATAGAGTTGCTCATAATATGTTCTTATGATTGTTTGTATTTCTTTGGTGTTGGTTGTGATCTCTCCTCTTTCATTCATGATTTTATTTATTTGGGTCCTTTCTCTTTTCTTTTGGATAAGTCTGACCGGGGGTTTATCAATCTTATTAATTCTTTCAAAGAACCAGCGCCTAATTTCATTGATTTGTTCTATTGTTTTTTTGGTTTCTATGTCATTGATTTCTGCTTTGATCTTTATTATTTCTCTTCTCCTGCTGGGTTTAGGCTTTCTTTGTTGTTCTTTCTCGAGCTCCTTTAGGTGTAGGGTTAGGTTGTGTATTTGAGACCTTTCCTGTTTCTTGAGATAGGCTTGTATCACTATATATTTTCCTCTCAGGACTGCCTTTGCTGTGTCCCACAGATTTTGGACCATTGTGTTTTCATTATCATTTTGTTTCCATGGTTTTTTTCAATTCTTCTTTAATTTCCTGGTTGACCCATTCATTCTTTAGCAGGATGCTGTTGAGTCTCCATGTATTTGGGCTCTTTCCAAATTTCCTCTTGTGATTGTGTTCTAGCTTCAGAGCATTGTGGTCTGAAAATATGCAGGGAATGATCCCAATCTTTTGATACCTGTTGAGACCTGATTTATGACCCAGGATGTGATCTATTCTGGAGAATGTTCCATGGGCACTAGGGAAGAATGTGTATTCTGTTGCTTTGGGATGGAATGTTCTGAATATATCTGTGATGTCCATCTCGTCCAGTGTGTCATTTAAGACCTTTATTTCCTTGTTGATCTTTTGCTTGGATGATCTGTCCATTTCAGTGAGGGGTGTGTTAAAGTCTCCAACTATTATTGTATTCTTGTCAATGTGTTTCTTTGATTTTGTTATTAATTGGTTTATATAGTTGGCTGCTCCCATGTTAGGGGCATAGATATTTAAAATGGTTAGATCTTCTTGTTGCACAGAGCCTTTGAGTATGATATAGTGTCCTTCCTCATCTCTTATTATAGTCTTTGGCTTAAAATCTAATGGATCTGATATAAGGATTGCCACCCCAGCTGTCTTCTGATGTCCATTAGCATGGTAAATTGTTTTCCACCCCCTCACTTTCAATCTGGAGGTGTCTTCAGGTCTAAAATGAGTTTCTTGTAGGCAGCATATTGATGGGTTTTGTTTTTTTATCCATTCTGAGACCCTGTGTCTTTTGATTGGGGCATTTAGCCCATTTACGTTCAGGGTAACTATTGAGAGATATGAATTTAGTGCCATTTTATTGCCTGTAAGGTGATTGTTACTGTATATTGTCTCTGTTCCTTTCCGATAATACTTTTAGGGTCTCTCTTTGCTTAGAGGACCCCTTTCAATATTTCCTGTAGAGCTGGTTTGGTGTTTACAAATTCTTTCAGTTTTTGTTTGTCCTGGAAGCTTTTTATCTCTCCTTCTATTTTCAATGATAACCTAGCTGGATAAAGTATTCTTGGGTGCATGTTTTTCTCGTTTAGTGCTCTGAATATATCATGTCAGTTCTTTCTGGCCTGCCAGGTCTCTGTGGATAAGTCTGCTGCCAATCTAATATTTTTACCATTGTATGTTACAGACTTCTTGTCCCGTGCTGCTTTCAGGATTTTCTCTTTGTCGCTAAGACTTGTAAATTTTACTATTAGATGGCGGGGTATGGACCAATTCCTATTGATTTTGAGGGGTGTTCTCTGCACCTCCTGGATTTTGATGCTTGTTCCCCTTGCTATATTAGGGAAATTCTCTACAATAATCCTCTCCAGTATACCTTCTGCTCCTCTTTCTCTTTCTTCTTCTTCTGGAATCCCAATTATTCTAATGTTGTTTCGTCTTATGGCATCACTTATCTCTCGAATTCTCCCCTCATGGTCCAGTAGTTGTTTGTCTCTCTTTTGGTCAGCTTCTTTATTCTCTGTCATTTGGTCTTCTATATCACTAACTCTTTCTTCTGCCTCATTTATCCTAGCAGTAAGAGCCTCCATTTTTGATTGCACCTCATTAATAGCTTTTTTTATTTCAACTTGATTAGACTTTATTTCTTTTATTTCTCCAGAAAGGGCTTTTATTTCTCCTGACAGGGTTTCTCTAATATCTTCCATGCCTTTTTCAAGACTGGCTAGAACCTTGAGAATCGTCATCCTGAATTCCAGATCTGACATATTACCAATGTTTGTATTAATTAGGTCCTTAGCCTTCGGTCCTGCCTCCTGTTCTTTTTTTTGTGGTGAGTTTTTCCGCCTTGTCATTTTGTCCAGATAAGAATCCATTGTTCTCCTTGTTAAGTGAACTTGGTCTTGGCTGGATTTCTTGTTGATCTTCTGGGGGAGGGGCCTGTTGTAGTGATTCTCAAGTTCTCTGCCCCAGGCGGAATTGCACCCCCTTACCAGGGGCCGGGCTAAGTAATCCTCTCAGGTTCGCTTTCGGGAGCTTTTGTTCCCTGAACGCTTTCCGTAGAGTTCCGGAGGACGGGAATGACAATGGCGGCCTCCCAATCTCCAGTTTGGAGGAGCCAAGAGCTCGGGGCCCCAGTCTTCAGTGCGCCTTCAGAGAAAAGCGTTTAATCACTCCCGTCTCCCCAGCGCCCGGCCGCGCTTGGAGAAAATCGTGCGTAATCAGTCCCGTCTCACTGGCTTCTGGGAGTGCTCCGAGCTCACCCAGCCTGTGACCAAGCATCTCTGTCTCTGGCAGAGTCCCCACCTGGAGTCTCCGAACCCCATAGATCCCTGAGCTCTCCCGGGTTGGAGTCTCCCCAGATCTTGTGGGGACCCCTCGCACAGAGCACCTGTGCATGTCACAGAACACCAGGCCGTGTCACAGACCACGGCTCTAGGAAACCTCGGCTCTGTCTCCGCAGCCGGCTTCCCCGCTCTAATACCTGTGAGCTCTGCGACACTCAGACACCCCCGATCCTTCTGTGATCCCGCAGGACCTGAGTCCACGCTGTCCCCGTGAGGTCTTCACCCCAGTTTAGCCTCTGGAGCAATGTCCCTCCATGGAGCAGACTTTTAAAAGTCCTGATTCTGTGCTCCGCCGCTTGCTGGGAGCCGGCCCCTCCCCCTGGGGTCTATCCTCCCGTCACGTTGGATTCACTTCTCCACTGGTCCTACCTTTTATTTTTTTATTTTTTTTAAAGATTTTATTTATTTATTTGTTAGAGAGAGAGAGCACAGGCAGATAGAGAGGCAGGCAGAGGCAGAGGGAGAAGCAGGCTCCCTGCCAAGCAAGGAGCCCGATGTGGGACTCGATCCCAGGATGCTGGGATCATGACTTGAGCCAAAGGCAGCAGCTTAACCTACTGAGCCATCCAGGCATCCCAGGTCCTACCTTTCAGAAAGTGGTCGATTTTCTGTTTCTAGAATTGTTGTTTTTCTTCTCTTCGATCTCCCGTTGGATTCGTAGGTGTTCAGAATGGTTTGATAGGCTATCTAGCTGATCTCCTGCTGCTTGATGTCCTCTCAGCCTGCTACTTCTCCGCCATCTTGACTCATCCCCCAGTTTCAAAGTATTTTTGCCAAAGTGTAACTAATATTGAAGATGAAATAACAGTTGGGCCAGAATCTCTGGAATGCAGAACACATTAACATGGTTTTCTTCAAGGTTTTATTTTTAAGTAACCTCTATATCCAATGTGGGGCTCGAACTCACAACCCTGAGATAAAAAATCAAAAGCTCTACCCACCAGCCAGGTCCCCCCAGTAATATTTTTAGTAGCCTCACCAAGGGACACTTTATATACAATAAACTGCATGTATTTAAAATGTACAGTGTGGTACGTGTTCACATATATATGCAGAAAATGAAATCACCATTGCAGCCAAGCTTCTGTTCTTACCCATCATTCCCAAGTGTCCTCATCCCTTTTTGTTACCCCTCTCCCCTACCCCCACCTACCACCCACCCCTCCATTCCCCAGCAAGCACTGTTTTGCTCTGACAGCAAACATTATTTTGCGTTTGCAGGGATTTAATATAAATTGAATTTATAGTAATATGTTCTCTCATAAAAATTAGGCTTATTTCACTCACTGTAATTATTTCAGATTTGTTGGTGTAGCATGTATTCAAGAGGGCATTTTTAAAAAGGTTTTTTTTTTTCCCATATCTGAGTAGTATTTCATTGGATAGATTTTTCCAATCACCTACTGATGGACATTTGGTTTGTTTCCAGTTTTGGGCTGTTACAAATAAAGCTGTTATGAACATTTGTGTATAAGTCTTTGTGCAGAGATATGCTTGCATTTCTCTTAGGTAAATATCCAGTGGTGGAATGGTTGAGCCATATGGTAGGTATATGTTTAACAGTTTAAGAAACTGCCAGACTGTGTCCCAACATGGCAGCACTGGTTCTTGTTTCCACCGTTGAAGTAGACTTCCAGGTCCTGCACATTCTTGTCATCACTGAATGTGATCCATTTGTACCATTTTAATAAGAGTGAGGGGGTATCTTACTGTGGTTTTAATTTGCATTTTTAAGACTTCTGTTGGTAAGCCTCTTTTCAAATGCATATATGTCATCCACAAATCTTTGGTGAAGTGTTTGTTCAAATCTCTTGCCATTTCTTTTTTTTAAAGGCTGGGTTGCTTGTTTTCTTATTTTTGGGTTTTGTGAGTTCTTTATAAATTCTGGATACAGATCCTCACTATGAGTCATCTCTGCACACCTTATAACCTTTGTATAGTGCCACACATTGTAAATTTCACCTTGCTGAATTAAGTCTGAAGACATCCCATGCTAATGGATCCCTAGGATATATGTAATCCAAAGGTCCACACTGCATAAAGCGATATAAATATTCAGTGCAAACCCCATCAAGATCTAATCGCATTTTTGGAAATAAAACCAATAATCCTACAAAGTGAATAATACCACAGAAGGCCCTGAATAGCCAAAGCCATCTGGAGAAGGAACAAAAATGGAGGCATCATGCTTTCTGAATTCACAGTGTATTACAAAGTTGTAGAGATGAAATCATATGGTATCAACCTGCAGACAGACACAGAGATCAATGGAACAGAGTAGAAAGTCCGGGAAAAAAGCCACACACATGTAGTCAATTAATTTACAACAAAAGCTCCCTTCAGCGTGGAGGTTCCTCAAAAAATTGAAAATAGAGCTACCTTATGACCCAGCGATTGCACTTTGAAGCATTTTAATCAGGAACAGATGCTGTATTTTGTCAAATGCTTTTTCTGCATCAATTGAGAGGACCATATGGTTCTCTCTTCTCTCATTGATTTGTTCTATCACATTGATTGGTTTACAAATTTTGAACCACTCTTGCATCCCCAGAGATCAATCCCACCTGGTCATGACAGACCATCTTTTTAATGTACTGTTGGATCCTATTAGCTAGGATCTTGTTGATAATCTTGGTGTCCATATTCATCAGGGAAATTTGTATGGAATTCTTTTTCATGGGATCTTTGCCTGGTTTGAGGACCAGGGTAATGCTGGCTTCATAGACAGAGAAAGGAAGTTTTCATTCTCTTTCTATTTATCTATTTTCCTTCTGTTTTCTGTTTATCTAAAGAACCACTTAAGCACTAGCACAGGGTCATCACTGTGGAAGCTCCTACAAATGCTAATACGGCAAATTTTTAACTCATGTTCACTGTACTTCCCCAAAGGCCAGTCATATAGGTAATGCCCAGAGGTCAAGACAAGGATTGTGAGTAATGAACATCCACTTGGACCCTGTGCCTTCTCTTGAGGGAAGCCTGGTGATGCTTAGGCCTCAGGAGTTTATTGTACACCAAGTGGTACCTCAGTAAACCTGGGGAGATGTCATCACCCCTGAAAAACCTGTTCACAGGGTTGTAAATGAACAAAAGCCATACTTCAGAATCTCTGTTACTGAGTCAGTAATAACTTCATCTAACAATAAACCTCACCTCTGATCAGGCTTTCGATTTCCCTCATGGCACTTGATCTAGCTTGAGTAAAGAAAAGGCACCATCATGGGCTTTGTGTGCTATGTGTGGGAACAGAGACTTGACTATGTAGGCCCACGGCCAGCGCATGAGAAATGGGCCCTGAAGTTTTGGTGACCTGATTAAGAAGCCCACACACTTTCTCTCACATCTCCACTGCCTGGAAGGGACTGTAAATTTCTGCTCCGAGTTTGGCATCAACTGTGGCTTTAGTCCTTGCCCTGGAGCCTCCTGTGGGGAGCACATGCCGGGGGTAAGACACCAGGCCCCGTCCTTGCTCAGCATTCAGGTACTTTAGCATCCGGTGGGGATTTCCCACATGATGCTTCGCTGTTTCTCCTTCCCTCACCCCCAAACCCTTTTGATTACAGGCAGATTCAGAGTTAATCCGCCCGTAGTCTTCAAAGTCTGGAGTTCTGGAACAGTGCTCCTTGCTGTGGCAGTCATATCCCACACCCTCTTGTGGAAGGAGTTGAGGAAAATTCACTCCCAATTTCCCCAATTGGGATCTAACATTTCACCTCAGATAATGTTGCCAGATGTGGAAATGCAGTTCCCTTGTAGATAATCTGTCTTCTTCACCTGGGCCAGCCATGGTTCCTGTGTGATTACCAGAAGACACTATCCAACAAAACAGAGAAGCAAAAGATATTCTTCAGGGATGGAGCATTAAGGTGGGCACCTGGCTTCCTTCCAAAGAGGAAGAAAGAATGGGCTGTGTGTTGCAAGGTGGAGGAAGAAAAGCTCAGCCAGGAGAGGAAAAGCACCACTTAGGTTTCTGTCAAAGTGACCACTTAAAATAGCCTCTTCCTGTCTTATGTGGACCTTTTGAAGGAAACAAACTTAGGTCATCATTTTGAATAAATATAAAATGAAACAAATTATGGTTGGAATTTTCCTTTTTGATCATGTACATATGTAAAATATGTTGCATCTGAATGGACTTTGTTTACCTTGTCAGTGTCAATGTTTCCTTCCACATTGCTTTACTTGAGGTTCCCTGTGTTTCCAAAGCCACTTACTCTGGAGACTCTTGCTTCCCTAATTTATATTTGTGGAGTTTTTGTTGTAAATTAATTGACTACGTATGTGTTTTTTTTTTCCTGGACTGTCTACTCTGTTCCATTGATCTCTGTGTCTGTCTGCAGGTTGATACCATATGATTTTAATCTCTACAACTTTATAATACACTGTGAATTCAGAAAGCATGATGCCTCCATTTTTGTTCCTTCTCCAGATGGCTTTGGCTATTCAGGGCCTTCTGTGGTATTATTCACTTTGTAGGATTATTGGTTTTATTTCCAAAAATGCGATTAGATCTTGATGGGGAGTGCACTGAATATTTATATCGCTTTATGCAGTGTGGACCTTTGGATTACATATATCCTAGGGATCCATAAGCGTGGGATGTCTTCAGTCTTAATTCTGTCTTCTTCAAATTCTTTCATTAATGATTTAAGTTTTCAGTATGCAGGTCTTTCACATCTGGGTGAAAATAATTCCTATGTATTTTTTTCTTTTTGAGTGATTATCAATTAAAAATTATTTTCTAAATTTCTGTCCTTGGTAGCATGTTGTTCATGTATAGAGATGAATCTCATTTTTGTATATTGAATCTGTGTCCTTATGTTTAGGACTTAATCCATCTGTCAGTTCTACAAGGTTTTTTGTAGATTCATTAAGGGTTAAATATATGACATCATCTTCTCCTAATAAGTAAAAGATACACTGGGAATGTAAGCTGATGTCATCTAACTGGGAAAAGAGCATAAAGATATGTTGAGTGATAGTTTTCAAATTTTCTAAAATGTTTTATGGTTAATGTAAGTAAGGTAATCCATAAATATGGCTTGTTTTTTTTCCTGCTTTGTTTCAACCGGATATACAGGGCTGTGGTGTAGACCAGTTGTTTCCCACACTATCCCACCATACACACTGTGCCTCTGGGGAAATATCCACCATTCTCCCTACTTTCTATCCTGGAACCCAGAGCCTGACTCCGCTTCTCAGAAAATATTTCTCAAAATAGCGCACTTGGGAAGAAGCCTATTTTTCACAGATTTCCTAGAAGACACCCTCCAAAACATTTCACTTTACAGAATTGTTTTGATCTCTCTGCGAATCCTTGAAGATGCCCCACATTGATGGTGGCTTGTTTTGCAGACACATCAGGGAACTCCTGCAATGTCTCCTGTGGCCACCAGAGGGGGCAGTGTGCTCTTCACAAGGACACTGCTCCACCTCCACAGAAGATACCAGTTTAGCTCCTTCCGGACTTCCTTCACAATTTCAGCGAATTTCTTCAGGGAGAGAATAAATAGTATTCTACAAATTCTTGAGGATCTATTGGCAAGTCCCTACAAGTGACAGCCGAAGGTACTACAGTGACTAAACCGCATCCCTTCTTACACATACAAATACATAAGATTATAAATGACTGAATGAAGGTCCGTGCCCCTCCCCTCAGAGGAGAAAGAAAATGAAGCCATAATGGGTCACAGATCTAAAGTTAAGAGCTAAACCTATTAACCTCAGAGAAGAAAGCCTAAGAAGAAATCTTCCCTGAACTTAGCTTTGGCATCTGTTTCTTTTTTTTTTTTTTTTTAAGATTTTATTTATTTATTTGTCAGAAAGAGAGAGAGAGCGAGCGAGCACAGGCAGACAGAGCGGCAGGCAGAGGCAGAGGGAGGAGCAGGCTCCCGGCCGAGCAAGGAGCCCGACGTGGAACTCAATCCCAGGACGCCGGGATCATGACCTGAGCCGAAGGCAGCCGCTTAACCAACTGAGCCACCCGGCGTTCCTGGCATCTGTTTCTTAAGGACAACACCAGAATCAAGGGGAAGAACAGACACATGGGTAAATTGGTCACCGACACGAATGCCTTTCCTCTGGACTCCCCACATGCTCCCAGGCACCAGGCAGGAACTATACGAGTCATTTCTTTCTACATCCCATGCAGCAGGACCCTTTACATTCTCCAGTTTAAGGATGGGTCTGTAGCTTCAGAGCCCTGCTTGGGGTCACCCAGCTACAAAGAGGCTGAGCGGGGGCTTGAACTGCTGTCTCTCTGCTATTGGACTCTGTGTTCCATGCACACGGCTCGCCCCTGGAACTGAGAGGCGCACAAAGCTCCACATCCAACCGCCAGGCCTGGAGACCTCACTGAATTCAAGGGGCAGTGGTGCCACCTCTGACTGGGGCTTGTCCTGGGTCTGTTGTCTGACGATGCTGTGCCTTGGCACTGAGGACTCTCCCAGTCCCAGCCAGCCTATGTCTGGGCAGGAGGACGCTTCTCCCTGGGTACAAAGGCTCATGTAACCTCAGAGTTGAGAAGTCTCTTCTGAAGCCTCTGGACGTAACCTTCTTGTGAGGTCAGGCCCACAAGGCTTGCAAGCTCTAGGTTCAAGTCCTGCCTGTGACTCAATGTGGAGCACGGAAAGGGGCAGTTTCTTAAAGCCTTGGTTTCCTTATGAGCCAAACAGAGACAGCATTTCTCCCTTCTTCATGGAATTGTTAGGGGGACTGACTGTCGTGCTTCATGCTCTCAAAAGATACTCAGTAATCCTTAGGTTTACCTGCTAAAATGAGCCCACTGGGAGCACATTGCTGTCATGGGCTCTGGGACTCTACCTTGCTTTGTCCCTTCAGCCTGCCAATGCAGACTCCCCTGACTCTGTTGTCCTTCTAGAAATACTTCATCCCCTCCAGTGTGGGATCCCACAACACTGGTGCTCATCCATCAGAGCCAGGCCAGCCTTGGGACCGGATGTCCCCCAGAGCTTGTGTCCTGGACCTGGGCAATCCTCCGTGTGGAAATTGGCAGGCTGGAGCCCCCTGAACTGTTACCTGTTTTTGGAACAAATGTTTGGGTGCCTTGTGATGGGGCTATTTCTCCCCAAAGCAGGGAAATAGGCTGCCCTCAGTTCCATCATGCCTATCTCACTTCTCCCCCACCATGTAATGATGAGAACATAGCATCTTAGGCCTCCTAGGTTGCCAGGATCCGAGCCTTTTAGTGGTTGGAGTTGAAAGTGTTTTATGGAGGTCAATTTGGTTTTTGATGGACCTGTTGGTAGGATGAAGCCTGGCCACTCCCTACAAGCCAACACAAAGCCTGTGCCACTGACCAATATGACAGCGCCCAGTGCATGGCAGCCCTGCCCCTAGTGCTCAGAGCTCCTTTCTCACTGAGTCCCACTCACTGGTATTTCTCTCTCTTCCTGCAGGAAGAGTCCCAAATGTCCTCTCTCTGAGGATCTATCTTCTGTGGATGGTTAGCTCCATCTTATGGCAGAGAAGACAGGAATTACTGACGATGGCCTCTATTCAAACATCGATCAAGTGGACTCCCCCTTACCTGACTTTGGGGGAGGACAGGGGTCTCAGCAGGAAGCACAGCCCCCTCTCAGACAAGCTTGACTTGAGGGATACCAAGATTGGGGTTTACAGGGTCAGGGGGTCACAGCTAGAGGATTCTGAGGGGAGTGGACGAGCTATGTCCAGTGCCAAAGCCCCTGGTTGAGGCTCTGTCCATCCCACAGCTTCCATGAGCAGCCAGTGTGCTTTGGAAAGGCCTCTCTTGCTCACACAAGTTCAAGTGGTTCTTGCTGTTGCCACCAAAACTACATCTGGATGAACACTTGTCTGTAACTCACTGACATGCACTGTCCTTAGAGTTTCCTCCTGAGAGGATGGGGTTCATCCAGGAAGGACATGGAGCAAGCTGAGAGGAGTGGCCTGGTCTGCACCCCTCTGCTGGCCTGGAGCAGGGTCTGGTTGTTCTAGGTAGCATCTGAGTTATGGAGCACGAGTGGCTGGAGAGGCTGGAGCGTGTCACCAGACAGGGCATGGGTGAGATGCGTTCCAGGACACAAAGCAGGGAAGCTTGTGGGAGAGGACATATGAGGAGGGTGTGGTCAGGCTCTTCCATGCTCTATGATCACTCCCAATACTCTGATGGCATCACTGCCGGCTTGTCCTCCTCATGATTTCAGGTCTCATCTATAGAATCCGGGACCCCTCCTTTCCAAAGCAATGCTTCCCCTTAATAAGAGCATAGAGGAGCCAGCAGGCCGTTCCCCAAAATTGTGGTTAGATAAAGTGTGTTCCAGTATTGGTGCATGTAGGAATCATTCCTAAGGAAACACAGATTTATGGCATAGATGTGCTGACCACTTACATTATGAGAACATATAACTGGAAATGGCTTACTTGTTCAACAGACAGGGCTGCTGAGTGCTGTCACAGAATGCCCAAGGGGACAGCAACGACAGTGCCTGTCCACTGTGGGGACATCAGGGAGAACAAGAGTGGAATCTCCCCTGCTCACTCTGTCTCTCTCTCTCACACACACACACACACACACACACACACACACTACACTTTGAGGGAAAGTCAGGGACGAAGGACATCATGTGTTATGGGTGATTATTTCTTCGTAGAAGGAACATGCCTTCTCCTTTTCATGTTTGTATCCTTATTTACTAAATAAACATAGTCTAGTAAAACCTAAAGAACTATTTACCTTATTACCTAACTTGTTAGCACTGTTAGCTTGTTAGCAATAAATGAGAATATTGAAGATATGATTTTAATATTTTATAATATGCTCATTAGAATAGTTGAAACATAAACTATCCAGGAAAATGAAAGAATTTAAGGGTGTCTCATGGACCCAGACATTTCTCTTATGGTTTCTCATTTCCAAGGCATCCTTATAAAAGGGAACCCTATCACAGATAATGAAAATAATTTATTTTGGGGGCTTCCCATGATCTTTGTTTTCTCGGGAACCTTCCTATGTAATAATGTTATTTTTATGAAACAATTTTTAAAATGTGAATCATTCTTAGGTTCTGCAGACTGACACAGATGGCCATATTGTAGGATTCCAGGCACATGACAATCCCAGATGAGGTAAAGTACCAGAGACAGAGAGAAGAGCAGTGGTTGCAGGGACTGTGGGGAAGGAATGAGCAGGGAGTGATTAGTAGCACAGGTGTCTCTGTGATGGAAATGTAGAAGTCAATGGTTGTGTCAAACTCTGAAGGTGCTTAATGAGACTTGATATACCATTGAAAAGGATCTGAGTAAAATTTTATGTGAGCTCAAATTCTACTTTATTTAAGGAAGAAAACCTATTAAGTCATTATACAGGTGTATACAAAACACAAATATTACAAAGAAGGCGATGACGGGGAGGGGAAGGCACCATGTGGGGCTGCAGTCTGGACCAGCTGCTGCTCAGGGGCGAGGCTGGTTGCGCCCCTGAGGCAGGTGGTGGTTCAGGCCCTTCAGGAACCCCAGGAGCAGGGGCAGGACCCTGCTGCACCCCCAGGTCAGGCAAAGGGCCCGATGGCTCTTCCATCTCAGAAAAGTGAATTAGGGCCCTGACGACCACCTGCCCTGGCCCCAGTGGGGAAGGGGTGTCACCACTCTTCCCGACGGGTGAGTCACAGCAGCAGGGAAGGCGAGGGCCAGCTCAGGCTCTGAAGATGCAGCGGGTGCCACAGTGGTTGCTGGGACGATTTCCCGAGGTGGAGGAGGATCTTGCTCTGGGGTGGGTTCTGTAGCTCCAAGAAGAGAAAGTATCATCAGCATGATTGACTTCCCTTTTGCCTTATGAATAAAATAAACTTTCCCACGACTCAACGTGGTCTGTGTTCAAGACCGATTCCCTGGAAGGTCTCCCAAACTGAAGCCCATGGGGACAGGGATCTGAGACTTCTCACTCCTCTCGCCCAGCTACAATCTATGGAGGCTTACACAGTGTGGCCCACCCTGTTTCCAACCTCAGGCCCACATCAGTCACCCCCAGTCCTCCTCACCCCCAAATTCTGGCTCCGTGGGCTCAAGGTGTTGCATCTGTGAGAGCAGAAGCTGGGCTTGGTGCTCCAGGTCTGAGCCTAGAATATTGAGCCCCAGGTACGCCAGCAGCATATTCAAACTGAGAAATTCTGGGGGCTGGAAAAAGTCCCCGGGATATTGTTCCAGCCACATGCTCAAGATGGAGTAGATGGCCCTAGGGACAGACAGGCAGGCAGAGAAGTCAGAGGACAAGGCACCCAACCAAACCAATATCCAAGGGCACCCCTGTGGGAACCTGGGCCCCTGGGTTTCCAGCTCCTGTCAGAGACCAGTCCTACTCCTTGTCCATCTGTGACCTGGCGCTGATGCATGAGACAGGCCTGGTCACAGACAGCAGGCTGGCAAAAGGCATTATGAGTGGGAGTCCTTGATCAATGATGTGAGCATTTCTGTCCTTAGAGGAGCTAGACACACTCCTCAGTCTTTCTCCTTGCCCACTTGCCACTTGAATTCAACTGCATGTGCCCGGGGAGGGGTGGGGTCTGGCCTCTTAACTACGCTCACTACACACACCACTGGTCTAAGATCCAACGAAGGAGGGAACAAAGGGACTCTGTCTCTAGTCAGGCCTTCCCAGGACACCCCCCCCCCCGCCGCCAATACCTCAAAGGTTACCTCCTGTGCCCATGTGCTGCCTTATTCACTAGGTGTCATGAGTGGGTCTCCTTCCACTAACATTAATCTCCCACAGGGTGTGGAACGTCTGCTCCCTGAGCTCTCACTTGGTCTTCTGAGCACCCAGTGTCCAGGTTCCAACAGACTGCTGTGTGATGGTTCCTAAATCCTCAGTTCAGGGTCCCAGAATTGGGGTAGATACAGGGTTGGGAGGGGGCACAAATGGGGAATGACCTTCTTAGGGGTTGAAGCTGTCCTCCGTCCCCCTGTACTCTCCCACAGTGTTCACACACCAACCACATCTCCCAAGGACAACTTCCCAGTTTCCAGAAGAAGCTCTCAGACCTTTACCCTAAAGCACGAATAACAGATGTGGATGAAGGTTCAGCAGCCCCTCTAATGCACAGTACCTGGCTACCCTGGTGGAGAGAGAAGGCCCTCCTGTATCAGCCAATGATTACTCACATGTTCCGATGCTCCTGGACTCCGTCGAACTCATCATAGCTGGAGAAAATGCACCCATACCTAGAGGAGGCCAGGGGGCATCACATGATATGCTGTGGATGCTACCTCTCATCATCTGACCCCTAACTAGTGTGCAGCCCTAGTGTGCTTCTGCTCTGTGTAGGGATCACATTCAGCTCCTAGATAATCGCCTCCACTGAGTGGGGCTTCCTGAATGCTTGCTGAATGAAAGGGCCCAACCAGCCCAGCAAAGATATCCCTGCTCTGTATTCACCCAGACACAGACCCCAGATGGAGTCTCAGATCTCCCTTTCAATGGCAAAAGAGCCAGCTCAAGACAATAGTGAGAGTGAGGGGTGAGGCAGAGGCTTCATCATGAGGAGCAGGAGAATGCTCAAGGAGCATGACCACAGGCCCTCCAGCAGACTTTTCCACAGGCACAGGCACCCAGGTGGACTTTCCCTACAAGACCCCACTGAGTCCCTGTAATAACTCTGCCCCAGTTAGGAGCAAACTGAGGCTTAGGGAATTTTGGGGACATGCCAAAGTCTCACAACCAGGCATTGGCCAAATCACACTTGGTAGTTAGGAACAGGGTACTCACCTTGAAATAGGAGGTCCAGCACCTCTTGTGTGGTGCCAAAGGCTTGGTACGTGCCCAGGAACATGTACACATAGTTTAGATCTCTTCTTAGGAAAGTAGGCACCAGGTGTTCTATTTCTGTCTCCAGAGTGTTGGCCCGGTTGGTCCATAGCACGGATGTCTCATTCCTCTTCCTGCTTGAGCCATTTTTCCCCTGAGGTGAATCAGAGGAGACATGAGTCAGTGCTATAGCTACCAGGAGGGTTGGGAGTTGGAGGGCAGACCGAACCCTCAGATCTCAGTGACTTATGGCAAGAGATGGGACAAGAGAGCCCACAGTCCTAAAAAGAATAAGGTGACTCAGTGTTTCGTTGGGTTAATCATAATGCTCTTGGTGTTGATTCAGGTTATGGTCTCAGTGTCCTGAGACTGAGCTCCTCATAGAGATGTTTTAGGTGAGAGGGCTTAGGATATTAGAGCACATAGGATGTAGGATGAAGCATTGTGCGTTGGCAACAGAAGGGGATCACATCAAAGTCCTGCATCAGTAAAGGGCTCAATGGCTGTGATAAATGACTAGCCTTCTGGAATGGTGTGCCGCACAATGAGGCCCCTGTTCCTGATCCTGGAGGGGCCCCAAAGATGTGTTCCATCGAAACAAAAGGGCAGAGCAAGAGACATAGTACCATGGGCCAAAGGTCCCTTTGAATAAAAGTCTCCCAACTCACCATGACCATGTGCAAGACTTGCAGAACTTGGGGAAGGACTGTTGGGCCAGTGGGGACACCTGGGAGCACGGGTTAGGAAAATGCATAGCACAGTGCAAAAGGATTCTAGATGAATGGGATGAAGCATGGTTTAAAGTCTCTTTAATGATATTCCTATAAATATGTGGATAATGACTGTGCTTCTGTCCAAGGCATGGGCAGGACCATGAGGGCAAGTTTGGGGAAGACATGAGATGCCGGTTCATGTGAGCACAGGACTCTAGGAGCCCAGGCTGGCTTCTAGGAAGTGCGGCCTTCGTGCTGCATTGGCCCTGGGGGGTTGGTTCTCCCCAGCACCTCTACTCACCCTGACCCAGCGCTGGACTCTGTTGGGAGTGTGGAGCACCTTCTTGTCCTTCAAGATGGTAGAGCAGGGGATCTCATCATTCAGCTCCTGCCCCATCTCCTTTGTAGAGCTCTGCAAAGACAGTGCTCGGCAGCCAGGCAGGAGGCCTCAGAGCCCTGTCTGGATGCTTTTGCTGGTCTTCAGGCCCACAGCACTCCATTCCAGACACACCACACCCCAGTATCACACACCACCACCAAGGAGAGAAACATGGCACAGCTTCAGGGCCCTGAATGTGCTCTGGCACAGGTAAGAGCCACCTCAGGAATCCTCTTTCCTCCCTGCCCACCATGACATTGGTGTGCACAAGAAGGGATCACCAGGGTATCCGCTGTGCTCAACCTCCTCCAGCCCATGGTGGGGAACCCCCACATATCCCTCTTTCCCTAAAACTCAAGAGGAAGAAATGGGGCTGCCCTTGGATGGTTCATAGAGGTGGGCATCGCCTAGTCTGCCCATTATTAATTACCTTATGGCACCTCCTGCTAACTGTCCTGAGGCGTTGGGGGCAAGGATTGAGCCAATGTCTGCAGCAGTGAGAAAGCCATTCCCCTGGGGTTTCTGGATGCCAGAGTCCCAGGAAGTACGCAGGCAACAAGAGAACATCTTTCAGTATCAGATATCTCCAGCCAAGTAACCCTGATACTGGACTGCACTAGAATGTGGGTGCCTGGTTGCAGGGGTTTTGAGTTCTGTTGGGGTCTGTGGTCAAGGAAGTGACATCACTGCCTGAGATCCCCTACCAGAGTCCACTCCTGGTTGGACACCTAAAAAACAGTGCTCTGTTCTGCCATCTCCTCATCCGCCTTCTGCATGCAAGGCCACAGCTGTCCACAGTTGACACCAACACACCCCTCTCCACAGGCCACCAGGGAATATCTGGGTGCAGCCAGGGCCCCAGCTCGGAAACACACCTGGTTTCAGACACAACTCTCTATTCTTACCTGTTTTTGACCCTAGATAAGCCATTGTGCCTGACAGGGATGGTCTTCTCTGTCAAATACAGATGATTCAAGCATGTCCTTCTACCAGATATCCACAGGCATAGGTTGGATAATATCTATGTTGTTGGAGGAGTGGTGACACATGTTGGAAATACCTCCAACCAAATTTCCTTCCTTATTTCAACTTCTTTGAATCTGCTACTGGTCAGATCCCACCCACAGTCCCTACTGGTTTGTGTATTTTTGTGTGCACATGCACACTCACTCCTGTGTGCACACATGTGTTCATCAGTGCCCCCATTCTGGAGACCCAGAAGGTGCAGCCCCACCTACAGAGGGGTGGGTAATAGCTTCCCAAGATCTTGGGCTTCTAATTTTCAATGCAAACCCTAAAGAAGGGATTGGAGCCTTGGCCCTTGATGGTCAAAATCCACCCTTGCCCCTAGAGACCGCCTGTCCTGTGATGTAGGCCATTACCTCCTTTCCAAGGGGTGTGATGTAAATGGGGATCCATTCAATGAGTTGCCATGACCTGGGGTCCTCCTCAGACAAGAACATGGGGAGATGTCTCCTATCTAGGATATCAATGATCACCCTCAACCTGATACCATTTCCATGTCTACAGCCACTTCCTTCTAGACAACCTTTTCCAGAGCCCCCAGTGAATGGCTAGGTGCATCCAGGACTCCAACTTTGAGGACACTCAAGAGCTGGGTTCGTGCCTGGTAAGCCTTCCTACCAGCCTGATTCTGGGGGGAGGAGTCAAGATGGCGGAGAAGTAGGAGGCTGAGACGACATCAGGCAGCAGGAGATCAGCTAGATCGCCTATCAAACCATTCCGAACACCTACAAATCCAACAGGAGATCGAAGAGAAGAAAAACAACAATTCTAGGAACAGAAAATCGACCACTTTCTGAAAGGTAGGACCAGCGGAGAAGTGAATCCAACGCGACGGGAAGGTAGACCCCAGGGGGAGGGGCCGGCTCCCGGCAAGCGGTGGAGCCCAAAATCGGGACTTTTAAGTCTGCTCCACGGAGGGACATCGCTCCAGAGGCTAAACTGGGGTGAAGACCTCACGGGGACAAAGTGGACTCAGGTCCTGCGGGGTCACAGAAGGATCGGGGGTGTCTGAGTGTCGCAGAGCTCACAGGTATGAGAGCGGGGAAGCCGGCTGCGGAGACAGAGCCGAGGTTTCCTAGTGGTCTGTGACATGGGCCGGTGCTCTGTGGCACTGGCCGGTGCTCTGTGCGAGGGGTCCCCACAAGATCCGGGGAGACTCCGACCCGGGAGAGCTCAGGGATGTATGGGGTTTGGAGACTCCAGGTGGGACACTGTGCCAGAGACAGAGACGCTTGGTCACAGGCTGGGTGAGCTCGGAGCTCCCAGAAGCCAGTGAGACGGGACCGATGACGCATGATTTTCTCTGAGCGCAGTCTGCGGGCGCGCACGGTCTCCGGCAAAAACGTGGGCTGGGGAGACCGGAGGGATTAAATGCTTTTCTCCGAAGGCGCACTGAAGACTGGGGCCCCGAGCTCTCGGCTCCTCTGAACCGGAGA
>RCUC01002077.1:0-86162 GCA_003697995.1 Taxidea taxus jeffersonii
TTAAATAAAGTAAAAATAAATAAATAAATAAATAAAAAATACCATGTATGATAAAAAAAAATCATGTAGTAATTATGAACAATTATACTCTTGCTGTGTTTTTCTGTTTTAAAACAAGTAGCATTTGAAAAAAAATCAAAGTATAGATTTTGTTCAAATGCAGAATATTTCTTGCATGAACTAAATTTTCTTTAAAATTATTTAAAAAAATACAAATTGCACTTTGTGTTCTTTTTCAGTATTCTATATTGTCAACATATTTAAAATCTTCAAATGCTCACATAGAATGAAAGAATGGTTAAACTCGAGTTTACTTGCTTCATTTTTCACATAAGGAACCATCATTATTTACTCTGAATCAGTTATTTAATGAAGGTTTATGTAGCACACAGAAATTGCCTAAAACAATCCTGATGCATAGTCTTTAAAATCTAAGTGAACAAGTATAGGTAAATTCATGTGTTGGAAGCAAACTGCCCACAACCATCTACTGAGCATTATCCAAATTAAATTCCATGTAAAATGAAAGCATCAATGAAAGCACAATTTGAAGTTAATCTACATATTCAAAAACTTCAAAAATAACCTAAATGACTGTTGGCAATTAAACTAATGAACTATTTTTTTCAGGGAGGAGTTACTTATTTCCTTAATTACTTAGTTAAAGATTTTATTTATTTGTTAGAGAGAGAGAGAGCACAAGCAGGGGGAGAGGTAGACAGAAGGGGAAGGAGGCTCCCCACTCAGCAGGGAGCCTGAGTCAGGACTCAATCCCAGCACCCTGGGATCATGACCTGAGCTGAAGACACCTAAAGTTAACCACTTAACCCACTGAGCCGCACAGATGTCCCAGGGAAGGAGTATTTTATAATAGACATAATTTAGAATGGCCTGAACATGGTGTTAATTAAAATAAAGCTGACTTTTAATTGGTTCTCCATTGTTCTTTAAAGTTTCTACCAAAAATAAACTCCTAAAAAAAAAAAAAAAAGAACTCCTGTACCAAGGATAAACCAGCACTGTCTCCTTCTTGTGCACTGGTGATCTACTATCTTTTAAAATTTACCTAAAAGCTAATTCCCTTATGAAGTCTTTCTTCACCATTACCAAGCAAGAACTGAGTTCTGTTTTCTCATTGCTCCTATAGCATTAACATTTGTAAGATGAATTTTTTTGTTTCACTTTTGCACTACTTCCTACTATTAATCACCCTACCACACCCTGGATGGCAACATTGTAAATGCCCTGTATCCTTTTGGAGTAAGATAACTGCAGCAGAATCATTCCTAGAACTATGTTCTAACCAATTGAAATAACCAGCTACCAATATAAGAACATTTATCATATAATAATAATATCTCATAATTATTAAAGAAATTATATAAAATTATTCATTCTATAGTCATTCTATAGTCATTCTATAACTATTATAAAATATAAAATTACATGTCTCACATGGCCCCTTTGAACTTTTCTGCTATGTGTTATTTCTATCACAGCTTTTGGAAAAAGTAAATGTGCAAAGAAGAAAAATTTCAAATATATCTTTTCATTCATTAATTCCAGGTTCTTAAGGAGGTATAAAAGAAGACAAGCAGGAATTTACTAGCAAAAGTAAAGTGTACTAAGCTTCACTGACCTCATGGGAAGCAATGGGGCTAATCTTTGATTTTCGAGATTCTAAGAAATCATGTCCAATTTAATTGTGGGAAAGAGAGAAAGCCATTAAAGTTAGAAGTTGCATGGAAGGGAAGGCTCATTAAAAAAAAAATCCAAATTAATGTCAAAATAATTCACCAGTTCAATTACCTGAGAAAATGAAGATGGGAGTTTCTAGTGTTATTGATGACAATAAAGGAAAGGAGAAAGGGGACAAAGAGTTTAATTGAGTGTATGTGAAGAGACAAAGCTAGCTTAAATGAAAGAAGATGTCAGGCCAGGTCTTCTCCAGAGACACAGAGATTTTTGAAAGTATGTATTGAAAGAGAAGTCAATCCAGAGGGATAAACTAACATCTTCTAAGAAAAAGGAACAACTATTAATCCAAGGTTAAGCAACCCCTTAAAAACATTGCAATAGTCCAAAAGGCAGTATGTCTTAGTTGTGATTTGTGAGTTAATAAACTGTAACAAGCTTCTCTTCAGTAGATTTTGTTGTCATTTATAATGTTACTGTTTTACTCAGTGGACTAACTATCTATAGTTAGCGACATCTACTGTTTCAGAATAGGTTTACTCATGAAGCTAGAATTAATTGCAGCAACAAATGCAAACAAAAAAATTCATGAGCATTTCTGTTAATAGGAAACAAACATTTATAGCTTATATTTCTAAAAGTCCACTCTATGAGAATATAGTAACCATATTTAAAAATTATAATCAATTTTTATTCAGAAGTACTGTATGTTCATTTGGAAAAATCTTTAAATGTGCAGTTATATATATTATATATATTTTATATGACAATCACCCTTAATCCAACCACAGAGGGAAAATCATTACATGTATTTAATGCTTTTCTTCTGGTCTATCATCTAATGATATATAAGTACTTAAAAGTGTTATCATGTGCTACATACTATTTTATAACATATACTCTTATTTGTACATATAGTATTATGCACATACTATTTTATGACATACACTTTTCATTTGTATATGCCACAAATATATTCCATTATAATCAAATGTCATTACATTAATTTTGAGCTTCAAATAAGACTACTCTATTTGATCAAAATTTATTAAAGCTGCCTTCCATACAGATTCTGTTTTTTAAAATCATATGTGCATATAGTGCAAAGTGAAAAATATTTGAAAACCTATATTTTGGTGAATAATTCAAAATATTTCTTCATCATTAACTTCTGAAAGTGGACAAACTGAATTAAAATGTATAAACATTTTTATTATAAGCAAAATAATAAAATGTCGTCTAACACTTTTTAAAAATGATTTGCCAACTCTAAACCAGTATTTCCTACAGAAGTTTCTACAAAGATGAAAACGTTCTACATCTTCTCTGTCCAATATGTGACCACATGTGGATACTGAATATTTGAAATGTGGTTAGTGTGACAAAGAAATCAAATTTTTAATTTTATTTAACAATAATTAATTTTAATTTGAATAGTTACATGAGGTTAGTAGTGACTGTATTAGCACGGATGTAGATTCAATAGGAATTTGTTTTGTAATTTGAATTTTTTGAATACTGTGAAGTTTGATTTTCTAAAATAAATAAATTAATCAAATGTATTTTTGGTGTGAATTGCTTATTTATGACTTTAATACAATATCCTCCTAGAGTGCTCCAGATCAAAGTTTTAAAAAAAGGTTGGTGGCAGGGGTGGCAAGAAGGAAATAAGGAGGAATGAAGGACAAAGTAAGGAAGACATCTAAACTGCACAGTGAAGCAATATGCACACAATCAGGAGAAAGAAATCACACAAGTTAAACAGGAAAAGTGTAACATAAAGAATTATTAACTATAATAAAAAAGTAACCATAAGATATAAGGAAACTCTAAATTGTACCTTGGCCCTGAGGGAGAGTACCCAAGGAAAGACAAACTTGGAAGAGGTTCAGGTCTTGTTACAGAAGATCTGGTTTGACACACAGAATAGCAGAAGAGTTGCTTGATTTGGTCAGGCTGGAGTTCTGGTGCTGGCGGCAAGCAGTAGGCCACACTCCAACATACAGGTTGGGGTGCAGGCCCTCAGCAACCAGTAATGTAGATGTAGGGAGAGTCCAGGTGCCAGTGGGGCGAGAGGCCTGAGCATGCAGGTTGGGGGATTCTTGCTAAGAGAGCACAGGTGAGCAGCTGAGTGCAGGCTAAGCAATGCTCCAGTTCTCTAGAGAATGCAGAAAAGTTATCACCAGTCCAAGTCTGAAGGTTACAGAGGGACCATATTATGCACCCTTCCTATGTTTGTAAAATTTCCATGCTTATGAATCCCTATTCCCCAAAGGGGAAGCCACACAGTACTGGAGAGCTTTCTAGCTGCAGCTGCAGCTAATTTATGGTCATGTAAGCTTGGCAACTTCAATCACAATCACTTGGTCAGAGTCTTAAACTCAGAAGAATGCAACTTATGAAGGAGCTTCCTTGTGGATTCCATTTTGTTGGTGTTTGTGGCAGAGGATGTCCAAAATTGAGGATAATAATGGATACAAAGTTGAGTTTTGGCACAGAAGAGAAATTTTTGTTAGTAGAAGCAGTAAATCCAAGTCCTCACAACAAATTCAAGTCCTAACAACAGGACAACTGTAGCATATGGAGGCCAATTCTATAAAATTACATTTATAGCCTTTTTTTTTTTTTCCTGACAACTTAGTCCTGAGCCTGGTTCTCTAGCTCTAAACATACCTCTTATCTTTCTCACTATTATATATAACGTACTTAATCAACTAGGGTCTGTTCTTTTGCATATAACAAAAAACCCTAATCAAGACAGAATTTTTTTTTCTAAAATAGGCTTTTAATCAAAAAAAAAAAAAAAAAAACTTCACAGAAACTAAAAGATTCTAAAACTGGTTATGTGGCCTACTTAAGGATGAGGGATATGAAATCTTAATATTAATAATAGATAGGACTCTTCCTAACTCATGACATATAATAAGGGAGAAGATTAAATTTTCTTGTGTGATCAAGAAAGTAGTGCCTAAGTCTTCAAGAAACAAAGGGACTTTGTTTTTAAAATTTTATTTATTTATGATAGAGATTTATTTATGAAGATATAGAGGGGGAACACAAGCTCAGGGGGCGCTGGAGAGGGAGAAGCAGGCTCCCCTCTGAGCAGGGAGCCCAACATAGGGCTGGATCCCAGGACACTGGGATGATGACCTGAGCTGAAGGCATATGCTTAATGACTAAGCCACCCAGGTGCCCCACAAAGGGACTTCTGACAGAACAAAGTGAATAGCATGAGGTCATCAGGATTTGGAGGTAAGCTCATTGTTTCTGACTGCATTGGACACTGAAAAATACAGCAAAACATATAAACCACTACAACAACAAATACCCTCAAAACCCTAAATTCTTATATAAAGGTAAAGAAAGTTAAAAAAAAATGTCTACAAACATGTTTAAAGAGCATTACATGCAGTAATGCCAACAAAAAAGAAGCACCAAACTAAAAGTCCGGTTTTATTGGTTCTGGCACTTAAAATACAGTAGTGTCTTGACTGAGTCAATTTCCTTGCAAGGTACTGCCAGTTTTCAACTCCTCCCCACACAACTGAAAGTTTCCAGATATAAAGCTCTTAGAATATGGGACGCCTGGGTGTCTCAGTGGGTTAAAGCCTCTGCCTTTGGCTCGGGTCATGATCCTAGCGTCCTGGGATCAAGCCCCACGTCAGGCTCTCTGCTCAGCCAGGAGCCTGCTTCCCTTCCTCTCTCTCTGCCTGTCTCTCTCTCTCTCTGACTACTTGTGATCTCTCTCTGTCAAGTAAATAAATACAATCTTTAAAAAAAGAAAAAAAGAGAGAGCATAGATTCTAGCGCAGGGATGCCTAAGCTCAAATCCAAGCTCCAGTACTTACTAGTTATGTGACTTAAGCAAAATACTAACATTCTCTTTATCTGTGTGTTCCCATCAATAAAATGAAGATAATGATAGTATACATTTGTTTGGTGCTGAGGATTAGTATGCAAAGAACTTTGAATAATGCCTGGTACACAAAAGTGTTATGTAAATGGCTTGATTTTTTTGTCATAATAATCTTGGACTCTAAAGATTTTATTTATTTATTTGACAGAAATTACAAGTAGGCAGAGAGGCAGACAGAGAGCAAGAGAGGAGGAAGCAGGCTCCCTGCCAACCAAAGAGCCCGATGCGGGACTCAATCCCTGGACCCTGAGATCATGACCTGAGCCGAAGACAGAGGCTTAACCCACTGAGCCACCCAGGCACCCAACCTTGGACTCTAAAACTCTGAATTTGTTATTGCATGAGATACATGATCAACTCTTTGTGCAAGGCATTGAGAAAGTTTTTCTATTATTAACAGATGAAATTTGATCCTAAGTAATGATATTAAAAAATATTTCAGTAATTACTAAGGAAAAAGAGAGCTATACATCTACAAAACATATGCAGACATATATAGTTTTTGGATTATCTGAAACAGGCTTAATTTAAAGGAGTTAATTTAAAAATATTTTTATGAATATAGCAATAAAAGCTAGTTTTTTGAAAATACACCTTTGAACTTTGTAAAATTGGGGGCAAATTAACAAAAAACACTTATAAACAAAATCAAATTGAAATTATATTTTAAGGAATTATGTGATTCTTTAAATTACAAAGAGAAGAGATTAAAATATACTTAATATTAAATATTTCACTCAGGGTAAAAACATATAAGTAAATTTTAGGAAATTTGAAAATGACATGGGGAAATTTATAGAGCTACTTAAAATGAAGCATCTTGGATTTTGAATAAAAATAAGTACGTCTTTGTCTAAAATGGAAATGAATCTAGTTTTCTTTTGAATAGTCAACATAAAGGATAAAGAATAAAGCCTCACATAAAAGAGCAAAAGATCTAAATAATAATAATAATAATAATAATAATAATTGAACTGTTTAGTGTTAAAGTAAAGAAAACCTCCTGGAAAAAATATGGATTGTAACTGCATTTTCCCTGAGGTGATCAATAAGATAAACTTCTTAATCTCATATATCTGATTGTAGAGAAAGGACAAACAACTATTACTGATATTTGAAAGGGCACAATTTTCCCCAACAATCTTTTTTAGTGTCTGAGGAACAAATTAAGTTGGATGGAAACAGTAATTTAGAAGCTGCTTGGGGATGGTATGGCATAATTTAAATTATAGCCTAGGGATGGACATATATCACTATCCCTATCATATCCATATCTATAGCATATAACACTATGGACAATTTGGTAATAGATAACATATGTATAAAACATATATATATTTTAAGATTTTATTTATTTATTTGACAGATGAGTAGGCAGAGAGGCAGACAGAGAGAGAGAGAGGTGGGAGAGGCTCCCTGCTGAGCAGAGAGAGCCCGATGTGGGGCTTGATCCCAGGACACTGGGATCATGACCTGAGCCAAAGGCAGAAGCTTTAACCCACTGAGCCACCCAGGTGCCCCTATAAAACATATTTGAAGAATTGAGTATAGTTAACCCACTTTTAGATCTTTCATATAAGACAATGCAGGTGAACTCAGCAAATGGTCATTTTATGCCTTGTATTTTCAATATCATATGATATTGCATATATGTATATACATATGTATATATGTAATATGATATTGTAATATAATATGGCATTTGTCTTTTCAGTTTTTAATTAGATTCTTTAAAGTTATTAAATAATATTTTCCTCTCTGGTGTGTCTTAATATATAGCAAAAGTAATTTAGCATAATGCTATGTTAAAAATAGCATTTTGAGGGACGCCTGGGTGGCTCAGTTGGTTAGGCGGCTGCCTTCGGCTCGGGTCATGATCCCAGCGTCCTGGGATCGAGTCCCACGTCGGACTCCTTGCTCAGCAGGGAGCCTGCTTCTCCCTCTGCCTCTGCCTGTGCTCGGTCTCGCTCTGTCTCTCTCTGACAAAAAAAAAAAAAAAAAATAGCATTTTGACAGGTAATTGGTCAAGTTTTATAACATAATTTAGAAGCCACCATGATATCTAAATCAACAAGGATTGTTATCATAAAATTCCAATCATGGTTAGTTTTTTTCAGGCATTTAATTTCTAATTTTTCTCATAAGGAAATTTAAAGAATCTCTGTAGGTAAAGTGTTTATGTAGGTACCACATGTATTCATCTACTATTAGTAGATTACAAATCTGTTTCAGCAGTTACTTAAACACTATTCATGTAGGCCATATTAGACATGGAACTTGATTAATTTCTGCCTAATGCGTGATGAGGGATGAGTAAGAAATGATAGGACCACCCCACAGAATTGCCTGGATTTCAATTATTATGTAAACTGAATTATGATTTGAACATCAGACTCACTTAAGTGCTTCTATTTTTCTAAAATAGAACATCAAATATACCTGCTTTCTCCACCATCTGTTTTTAAATAAATTATTACAATTTTAGGCAAATTGCCAAAAAAAGATAAACTGTATAAAAACTCTCCTGGTTATCCCACAATATACATATTATTTTTGAGGGTCGAGTTATTATTCTTCAAAAACTCAGAATCTCAAACAGTGGTAATATTACTTCAAAGTCAGGCCTACGTACCACAAGGGAAAACCTGGCACATTTTATACCCCACATAATCTATTAGTATCTTTAAAAAGCTAATTCTTAGTGCCTCTTCACTAAAATTACCTGCAAGCTATAACTTCACAGTGGCATCATCATCCAAATTTATTATTCTCAGCAGTTCATATAATGAAGAAATATGATAGAGAAATTAAGATTCTTTTAAGAAATAACAATTCACACAAAAATTTTAATAATCATTTAATTTATTAATTATTTCAGTATTTTCTTTATTTTGGTCTACTATGTGGATGCAGAGAGTAACAACTATGTGTTCTCTTAAGAAAATGCCTAACTAAACATTTCTTCTTAGAGAGAATAGGAAGTATTTTTGCTGTATGTTACATTTAAATTTATATAAGTGACAAATTAGGACCTCAGTCATAGGAATGCCCCAGAAAGCACATAGAGAAGTCAAATACACGATGTCCATGTTGCTATTTTGTTTCCAGTTTTCTAAGATAAGGCATAAATATGGCTAACAGTTCCAGGTAGAAATGGTCAACTTACTTTTTTTTTTTTAGGGTAAATATAATTTTTTAATCTGGTAGACAAAAAATATGAAGAGGAAAACTACTTCATTAGCAGTGTTCAACATGAACAACTAAATCTACATAAATGTGTAGAACAGACTATCAAAATGCTGTGGACAATGAATAGTCCCACCTTAACTCCATGCTTTTCATTAGAAGCAGATCATTGACCTAGATGAGAATAGTGTCAGAGGCTTGAGATAGAAAGTACACCCAATAGGATAACTTCTGCATAAGTAACAGGATACCTGTGCATCAAAGCACGTTCAGTCAAGACATTTATTTGTCCCCCTCCCAAAAGGCAAGAAAGAAAGAAAGAAAGAAGAAAGAAAGAAAGAAAGAAAGAAAGAAAGAAAGAAAGGAAGGAAGGAAGGAAGGAAGGAAGGAAGGAAGGAAGGAAGGAAGGAAGGAAAGAAGGAAAGAAGGAAGGAAGGAAGGAAGGAAGGAAGGAAGGAAGGAAGGAAGGAAGGAAGGAAGAAAGAAGGAAAGGAAGGAAGGAAGAAAGAAAACATTAGTGTTTTTAAACAAAGTAACATAGTCTTTCAGTAGATAAAGCAGTGTGTGTTGCAGAAGAGAAAGAAATCTATGAAGTATTAAATCTAGAAGAGTGTAAAATCTACATTACTGACTAGTAGCCATTACAAAAAACATTTTCTGGAGTTTTCATTGTGATACTAAACCTAATGCATAATTTAATTAGATATTTATTTTACCTGGGAATGTGGATAGGATATGCCTAGTTCAGAACAACAGGTAGTTAAGAACTAGTGGAAAAATTCCTCAGAGGAATATGGCCTTTCTCCCACCAGGACATATGCCCATCCATCATCCTACCATGTGCTACTTGCATGATGTATCTTACATCAAGAATGTCTGGACATTTTCACCAATAATTTACCCTCTTGGGGATTCACAAAGCCCATTTTCTGGTTTGGGAAGGGAGAATTTCCATGCCAAGTAGTTCCAAAGCTGGAATCCCAGACTAAGGAAACACTTGCTACCATTCCCAATCAACCTACTTTTTGTCTGTTCCATAATCCTGGATAGAGGCCAAACTTGATACCTGCATTCTGTACCATTGTTCAATTATATGTGTTTCTTTGAGAGAATCTTTAATGTAATAATCAAAGTAGGAAGGGAAAAACCTATCTAACTTTTGTGTTAGTCAGCCCTTATCATGATGTATATGCTTCTTGTCAATGGTCTATCAGTACAGAGAATAGTGGTAATAGTAATGCCTATACAGTAATATATTAATATGCATTAATATTGTACAATAATGCAATAATAATCACCTTTTTATTTATTGGTTTCATTCTCGTGATTAGAACCTGCAAAACACTGATTTATTAACTTTGCCTTTCACCCAGAATTCTTTTTTTTTTTCATAAATGTAGAATATACTTTCTTATTTTTTGACATTGTGTTCATCCGAGATCTACCTTGATCTAAGGAATGTGCACAGAAACTAAGATTGTACCGATTCAAAGCCTAGGACTTAGAAAAATGTGTATGTTTCCACTAGCTCTCTTATCCCCTGCCACTGTCATAAGAGGACTATGCCCCAGCTAGTCCACTGAACAAATAAACACAAAGATCTCATGGTGTTGATTTGCATCCCAGCTAAATCTTGGAGCAAAGACCAGTTGAGCTCAGCCAAGGCAACCTAAATCTGCTAACATCTATTGATCTTCAGATCTGTGAGCAAGATGATTGCTATTTTAAACCAGTGAGTTTGGGAAGTAAATAGCCATAGCTAACTTGTTCTCTCTCTTCTTTTTCAGGCAGTCTTTTATTCACAAATAAATCTCAAAATAAATTTATGTTATGTTAATTCTCCTAGCATTTAAGAGGTTTGGATTCTGGTAATCAAGTTCTACCAGCAAATGGGTGGAGGAGTAGAATCTTGTAGTTAAAAGAAAAATCTTTCCTCTTCTACAAATGATGTAATGACTTTCACAGATCTTTTAGCAATTTTACTACCTGATGTTGATGATTTCCAAAGAAAGTCCCTAGAACATCTCTTTATGACGCAGGGGAACATTTTAAGGTATATTAAAAGAAAATCCACTTTGCTGTGTGTGTATTGAGAATATTGCTGAATTTTGAATAGTTTCATCTCACTAATTTTTCAAACATTTTTCACTATGGAAAGAAAGCAAATCTTTGGATTTCCTAAATATCAAATCATCTTCAATATTTTACATGGCTCTTTTATGAGACAGTGAAGATGCTCTGGATAACAATGTTCTATTCTTATTGATCAAGAAAGGTAAGCATAAAAATGTTATACACTTTTCCTCAAACAAAGGAATCACCCAGGAGTTATGACGCCTTCAAAATTTCAGTTTCAATTCAACGTCCATTATGTATAACTTCTGGTGAAGTTGAATAGTAACACTCTCTGTGAGAACATTCAAAAGATTTTGTAGTTCTTTATAAATCCTTTTTACATCCTATGAGATTGGAAAATCATAGTGTTTTAAAGATAGCACAATGAATCATGGTGATTTATACAATATTTACAAAATGCTTACACATCAAAACCATCCCCACAAATTTTTATTAACCCTCAGCATTTGCAAAATAACATTTCTAGCTAAAATGATTTGAGTATTATAGCAGGAAACATTCAAATTCAACTACTTATGTATAGATTTACTTCTCTTTTCTTATGAGATTGCTATTCATTTTATAAACTTAAACTACTATACATTGCTTTAGAGCTTTATTAATAGTTCTATAATTTTAGAATCAAGTCAATGTAGCTTTTTGAATACCCAACATCTTTAAAAACCAGTGGTTTTAAATGCTTTATAGATATAAAAATATTCATATTTAATCTTTCAAAGGAAAACTGATGTAACTTTATGGTAAGCATCACACACAAAAAGGAAAAAAAAATAAATAGTTTGAATAAAATCAGTTCAACTCATATTTTTTTTAAGATTTTATTTATTTATTTGACAGAGATCACAAGTAGGCAGAGAGACAGTCAGAGAGACAGACAGAGAAAGGAAGAAGCAGGCTCCCTGCCAAACAGAGAACCCAATGTGGGGCTCCATCCCAGGACCCTGGGATCATGACCTGAGCCGAAGGCAGAGGCTTTAACCCACTGAGCCACCCAGGCGCCCCTCAACTCACAATTCTTAATCATAAAAATTCCATAGCCTATTTCTAGTAGCTACTTCTCTTAACATATTGAAAAGTATTACATTCTGGTCTTGTGAAGTATCTTTCTTATCATAGTAGCCTGAATGTACTATTGTTTCTTTATCAAAAATGATAAAATGTTAAATATTAAGGACAGTCATGACTAATGTGCAAAAAGGACATACTTGTAGATTTTAGTCTAGTTTTACTCCTTTAATATTATTCTATGACTGTTTCTGATCTTACAATATATCCTATTAGATCTTCTCAGAGTAAAAGGCAATAAATGCCAGAGATTTGAGGAAAGTATCAAATTCCAAATGTTCTACTATGGAGAATGGGCGAAGAAGCAAATTCAGGTCACATAGGAAGTTTCTGAAACACCTACAAAATGTTGAAGGGGATGAATTTACATTGGTCCAAATCGTGAATAAACAAGTGATTTTATACTTCCAGGTAAAAAACCTGGGTGTAGTAGTGGATTAACCCAGGGTATGCCTTCACTTAATGACTTACTGGAAAGCAAGAGGTTTGAAAGTTGTGTAAGGAGAGCTGACATGATGAATTATGAAATCTTGTTGGAAAATAACAGTAGTATAGAGCTAAGAGAGTTATGGAAAAGAAAGTGTGGAAATATTTCTAAATCACTGAGGTCAAGAAACAGTGGTGAGAAAGGAGTAAAAGAGATAGAAAATTGGCTTTTACTTGGAAGATAGAAGGTAATATTTTGTAGTAGAGACATTTTGTGAAGTTAAGTGAATGTTATTAAAGTTAATTGAAAAAATAGTATGAATATTCACATTAACAATCAAAAAGCACAAATTGTCATTTTTGTTTTTGTTTTTTAAGATTACAGCACTAATCTTTTGGCATCCTATTCAAAACCTATCTACCATAGAGTACAGGATACAAATTAAATAATAGCATATTAAACATTGTTCTTAGATTTTATTATTTGTTGAAATATATGCTCTAAAAATGCAATTAAACAGGTTTTATTTTAAAATAGAAATGTTTTGTGACCTGAATAACTATATCACCATGATTTGCTTTCTTTTCCTCCATTCCTGTTCTTTCTCTTCCCTTTTTCTTACAAATATTATTCATAGTTCTCTATCACCATCAAACTTTCTCCAGGCTTTTCAATGTTTGGAGAAGAACTGTTGGCAACCTAGGATCTTCTATGGTTAACAAAATATTACAGTGAAATCCACACAGTGAGCATAATTTCCATATAAAGTTATATTGTGCCAAAAATTGCTAATGATTATTTATTAAGGTAGTATTATGTGTTTTCAATGGGAGAGAATTAAAAAGTAGAAAAAAATTGGCCATAAAGATGAGAATAGGAAACAAGGTGTGTAATGGAGCAACAGTACAGGAAACACAGCCACCCATTACTTACAGCTACTATATCCAAAAAGTATTGTATTAATTAATTAATAAAACTTTTATTCAGCACCTTTTCAAAGTCAAACACTGCCTTTATTTTAAGGAGTAAACAAGTAAGTAAGTTCTTGATCTTTTACTCAATATGGCCTAATCTTATATGAAAAATTCACAAATGAATTAATACTAAGTATTCAAGTGTTAAAGGTTACAATGGTGTTTTAGTGTTTTGTGTGATTATTATGATGACACATTGGAAAACAAAACACAAAAAACATTAATAACGCTTAAGGTGCTAGAAATTTAAACATAGAGAAATATTTGTTTAAGTGATCTCTGAAAGACTAAAATTTGATTTTTCCAGGTCAGGCAGAGAGAAACAACCTAGAGTAAATGAATAGCAACCCCCTTATCCACATCAGAGAAAGCCAAATTTAAATATCAAATGGCTGGGTAAAGTGAATTCTCAAAATAATATGTATTATAGGGCACTTGGGTGGCTCAGTTGGTTAGGTGACTGCCTTCAGCTGCGGTCATGATCCCAGAGTACTGGGATTGAATCCTGTATTGGTTTCCCAGCTCCATGGGGACTCTGCTTCTCTCTCTGGCCTTCTCCTATCTCATGCTCTCTCTCACTCTCTCTCTCTCTCTCTCAAATAAATAGATAAAATCTTTGAAAAAAATAATACATATTATGTCTGTTCAATTTGTGCTAAGCTATAAATGCATAGAATCTTTGTTAGATATATTGTATTATATTATTTTAGATTAACTGATACTATACAGTATATCATTGACATTATATGTTACATTTATTATATTTATAGTTATATTTATTTTATGTAATTTATTTAATTTTACATCAAAATATGTGTATATACTTTAATATTTTGTTATGTATATTATACTGATGTTTATTACATATTATATTATGTGGTCTGTAGTAATTACATAAAATATATATTTTATGTGCATTAGTTTTCAGTGATAGTGCATCCTAAATTATGTTTTATATTAGCATATATCATTGTACATTTGGACATTTAAAATACTGTGAAATATAAAAGTAGAAATTTCATAAATTTAGCATATATGATTGCACATGATTATTTATATGAAGCACATATAAAATATATGATCAAAACAACACCAAAGAAACAATTCATGAAAGAAATAATGAATAATCAGGATGTCATTACAATTAAAAACTTCTCTGTGAAAGATAAAGTCAAGGGAATGAGAAGATAAGCCACAGACTGGAGAAAATATTTACAAAAGACTTATCTGATAAAGGACTGTTATCCAAAGTATACAAAGAAAACATAAAACTCAACAGTAAGAAAACAAGCTCATTAAATGGGCCCAAAATTTGAACAGATATCTCACCAAAGATTTACACATGGGAGATAAGCATATGGAAATATGCTCTACTTCCTATGCCATCAGGAAAAACAACAATGAGATACCACCCCACACCTATTAGAATGGCCAAATCCCGAAATAGTTGTCAACACCAAAGGCTGGTGAGGATGAAGAACAGTTAAGAACTCTCATACATTTCCAACGGAATACAAAATGACACAATCACTTTGAAAAACCAAACTAAACATATAATTCAGCAATTCTGCTCCTTGATATTTACCCAAAAGATCTGAAACCTTAGGTCCACACAAAACCTTCACACAGATATTTATAACAGCTTTATACATAATTGTCAAAACCTGAAAGGAACCAATATGTCCTTTAGTAGGTAAATGGGTAAATGAACAATGGTATATCCAGACAACAGAATATTGTTCAGTGCTAAAAAGAACAAAGATCTCAAGCCATGAAAAAACATGGAGGAAACTTAAATGCCTATTATTAAGTTAAAGAAGCTTACCTCAAAATATAAGTCACTGTACAACTGAAAATAAATGACAATCTGGAAAAGGCAAAATTATGAAGATAGTAAAAGGATCAATATTTGTCAGAAGTTGTGGGGAAGGGAGAAATAAAGAAGTAAAGCACAGAGGATTTTTAGGGTAGTGAATCTATTCTGTATAATACTATAATGGTAGATACATGTCATTATACATTTCTCAAAATCCTCAGAATGGGCAACTCCAAGAGCAAAGGCTAAGATAAACTAGAGTTTGGGTAATAATGATTTATCAATATAGGTTTATTGGTTATAACAAATGTACCACTCTGGTGCAGTGTTTTGATAGTGTGTGAGGAGAGGGAAATTTCTGTACTGTCCCCTCAAGTTTGCTGTGAATTAAAACTGTTCTAAGAGATAAATTTTATTTAAAAATATAGTTTAAAATTATATAAAATTTCTCCTTTTGTATTAAACTATATTTTAATATTTTATCACCAAAACTTGATTTGGTATAATCATAAATTGAAATTTGTGCCACTTTTCTTCAAATATACATGAGATATATATTACATTGATGTCATTTACATATAATCTACTTACAGGAGAAAATACTCTTTCCACTCTTAGAAAACTAATCAGATACTACAAAATTAGAGGCTTTGTAATTGAAACAAAGATTTTGTTTCTACTGAAGTCAAGTGGTTATAGTAAATATGAATCTTGTGTGATAATTTTTTTCATTTTCTAATGTATTTTCTATCTTCTGCATTATTTCTGAATGTGATTTAAAAATATAAAAATGAAGCTACAGAATGACTATTAAGCTTTCCTAGATCTAGTTAATAGGTTCAGACTGAATCTAAAGTGTCAGGTTTTTTTGGTGGCATAATAAAAAATGGGATTTGAGCATACATAAAAAAATAGTTGATTAAAGATCCATGTTATAGATAAAAACAAAACGGCATTTTTTTTTTTTTAATTTAAGTTGGCTCCATGCCCAGCACGTAGCCCAATGTGGGGCTTCAACTCATGATCCTAAGATCAAGACTTGAGCTTAAATCAATACTTGAATATTTAAGCTACTGAGCCACTCAGGAGTCTCCAAATGACAACTTTTACTCATTAGTCATTTAATTGTGAAACAATTTTCAGTGATGTAAAAGAAAAAAAAAAGTGGATTTAAGTTTTAATTAAAAGAAGGTTACTGGCCCTAGAAAGTTATTTCTTCAAAGCTACATCTCCTACCCTTATTTATATCTTCCACAATCATAATAGTATACTATTTTTATTTAAGTTGCCATAAATAAGCAATGGATCAAGTCAGATTATGGATGAAAGACTACCAGATAATCTTATTCAGTCCTCAGATTTTCTCATTTCAGTTTTGTAATAATACCATATGGCTGTCCATTAATCATAATACTGTAATCATAGAATGACTATATTTTAATAAATCATTCCCAATATTTCTCTATTCACAGTTCAGTATAATTTTAAAGACAACTATTGAACACCTAACTTTGCCAGGCACTGTGAGAAGCACTGAGATACAAAAATGCACTAGAGAAGTTGAACCTGGAGGAACCTGGGTAGTTAAGTCAGTTAAGTGTCTGCCTTCATCTCAGGTCATGATCTCAGGGTCCTGGGATAGAGCCCCAGGTCAGGATCTAGGCTCAGCTGAAATTCTGCTTCTCCCTCTGCCTCTCTCCACTGCTTATGTGCTTATTTTTATTGATTTGCTTTCTCAGACAGAACTTCTAATTCCAATTTTGCAAGACACTGATTGATAATGCAGTTTTTTCCTTCGACATCAGATGTGCTATTGCTGTTTTCACATTTTTATGAGGGTAACAGATGATCATGTTGTTCTAAACTTCCCCACAACCATTGGGCCAAAGACATTTAAAGAAGAAACAATTTTTATTTGTATCAATTATCAACACCAATCATTTTGGAATAAATCAGACACTCTGTTCTTAATAAGGACAGTGTATTACTGTTGATATTTTAAGGTATGGTATATGTGAATTAAAAGAATGTCAAGAAATAATTTCTCATCAAGATGGGTATAATTTTACTGAAAGACAGACCATTAGAATAATTAAAGTTCAAGATATGTTTCCTACAGCTGTTTTCATGCCATTTTAGAGTATTGTTGATGATAATAAAAATATAAAGAATATTAGAATTTTTAACTGAATTTTACTTTTAATGGCTAATATTTAATGATGTCATTGTCCTTTTAATATTATTGTAGTCTTGATGACATGACTTGATGTGAGGTCAGGAAAGAATTCTTGAGACATCTTCAGTGTAAAAAAGTTTTTTTTTTTTTTTTTTTCAGATTTTATTCATTTATTTGACAGAGATCACAAGTAGGCAGACAGGCAGGCAGAGAGAGAGGAGGAAGCAGGCTCCCTGCTGAGCAGAGAGCCTGATGCAGCTGGATTCCAGGACCCTGAGATCATGACCTGAGCTGAAGGCAGAGGCCTTAACCCACTGAGCCACCCAGGTGCCCCAAAAAAGATGGTTTTATTAAAACACAGGGACAGGACCCTTGGACAGAAATTGTTGCACTGGGTCTGTGAGGCAGGATTGATTACATACTTTTCAGTTGGAAGGGGTAGAGACAAAGGCAGTTTCCAACAGGATTTTCATGTTAAAGAAGATTTATAGGATCCTGAAGGCCTGGCTACTGTCAAGCTAAGATTGTTTCTTTTTTTTCCTCTAGCAAAGCATTAACATTAAGACAGTTTGGAGTTCCTGGAGAAATGTCATACTCTGCCTTCCTCAAGTATTTGTCAATTGGCTGCAAGTGTAAGGAGATTTAATTTTATCTACATTTCCTTTTGCCTTTGTTCTCCACATCATTTATAGTATACAAGGGTAAAGGAATGTCCTTTCTGCTCTCAAAGGAGCTCATATAGATAAAGAAAAGCTGTTTAAAGAATAGTGTAATAAATAACTCAAAGGAGTTATAAAAAGAGCACCTACCTTGAACCTGTTGTTTTGATGTGGAAACAAAGGCAGAAGAAGCTTTATTAAATCTTTTTACTATACAGCCCATTGACAAATCCTTGAAACAGGCAGAGTGATATTCCTCTAGTGATTCAACTGCCTCCATATTAGTACTTCACTAAGGGAAAAAGGGGATCTTAGCCTGACCCCCAGGACTCTGTAAGTCAATTTTAACCTATAAAAATTCCTTCAGAAATTCCCTTTATCTCTAAAAACCCATGATATATGTTGGCAATCATCCTCCAAGTATATTGCCCATCAATATACATCTGAAGGTCTCATGACTAAGGTTTTAACAGATGATAATAAATGACCTTTTCCCAACAATAGCTAGCTAGCCCCCTCAAAGTCCTGGAAACCTTGCATCCAAATTCCTCAGAGATTTACGCCAACTCAAACCCTCTCCCAACTTGAAAGTATATAATGGGCCACTCCTCATGACCCAGGTGCAGCTCTTTCTGCCAACCAGTCCTGTCCCCATGCTTTAATAAAACCATCTTTTTGTACCAAAGATGTCTCAAAAATTCTTTCTTGGCTGTTGGCTTCTAATCCTAACATATTTCCTACATCGGAAACAACTTATAAAATGCAAAATAGATCTTCATTGACTGTGAAGGGCTGTGGGATGAGATGCCCCAAAATATGCCCTTTGCAAAAGATTATTTCAAGTTAGAAGTAATAAAAACTCAAAATGCCTGGGTGATTCAGTCACTTAAGCCTTCGACTCTTGGTTTCAGCTCAGCTCAGTCACATGTCAGGGTCCACACTCATTGTGAAGTCTACCTGAAGATTCTCTCCCTCTACCCCTCCCCCCACACACGCACACTTTCTCTCATAAATAAATACATCTTTAAAAAAAATAATGAAAACCCTGTAGATGAAATAAAAGTGCTCTGCCTCCCCCATAACTGCCTACATTTACATTGGTAAGGAGAGCCTGCAACAGAAAGAAAGCTTATTTACAGAGGCTCCTCTTTACCAAGGAACTTATCCATCTAATAGAGCAAATTTGCTTTTCCCCAAATAACCTTCATCACCTTCTTGCTCAGAGTTTTTTCCGCTCTATATCCTCAGCCCCCTGTTCTTCTCTTTAGTTCATATAGGCTTCATCTTGCCTCCTTGTCTTTGGAATTTCATGTCTGTGTGGATCCCAGTACTTTGGCATTTAAATCTGATTTTTCTCTTATTAATCTATGTCAAATGTGATTCTAAGTTCAGCTAGAAAGACCACAGGGCAGAAGAAGTTCTTCCTCCTTGACAAATGATACTCACATTCAGCCATGGAATGAGTATTAGTGCCATGAAAAATACTCATGTCCCTTAGTTGTCAACCAGAAAATTACAAGACACATTTTATATGTAAATATAATTAACAGAGGTATTAAATATTTTGCAGTTAATGAGTTAGCTATAATCTAAGTTAAAATGTAAAAATAGTCCATCTCTAAGGAATTTACAAATATTCAAATAATAGTCAATGAATGTAGCTCACATTTTCCTTAAGGTATCTGTACATCATCTTCTCCTTGATATTATAACCTAGACTATACTACATGTATTTTTAAAAATAAATTAGACATGATTCTGCTTATTGTAATATATGGAAACCAAGGGAAACAATGAAACACTAATAGAAGAAAGGTAATGAAACAAGTTGACTAGATACCAAGATTCATAGATTGAGTTAAAAAAAAATCAGCTATACTTTGTCTACAATATATTCAAAGTAAAACAAGTGGATAAACTACTATGCACACAAAATAAAGGAAATGATAACCAATTGTATATCAACCAAAAAGAAAAAAAAAAATATCATGATGATGAGAGAGTAGAAGGCTAGCTAAGGACAAAGTAGAAGCTGATAGCCTGCAACCTCCCGAACAACACACACACTCCTGGGTAGAATATTCCTGACATTATTTCAGGAAGCTCCCAACTGTCCTAATGTTAATGACTTGCTAAAGGGAAAAACAACTTTCACCTGACATTGGCAAGGGCTTGGTATCATTTGGTATCCGTTGAGTCTTTCTTAACAGATGAAAATCCTTTTGAAACCTCCCTTTTCCTTACCTCCCCCAACTCCCAAGAATATAATCAGCCACCCCTCACAACCCCAGGGCAGCTCTCTTTCTGCCCAGGGGTCCTGTCCCCATGCTTTAATAAAACTACCAAAACCACCAGTTTGCACCAAAGACATCTCAAGAATTCTTTCTTGGTCATCACTCCAGACCTCTCCCTACCAAAACTCACCTGTATTCCAAAACTACATCAATGACATTATTATCAGGGAAAGGAGAAATAAAGATAGGAAGATGAAACAAAACAACAAACAAAACAAAACAAACAAAAATACCCCTTTTATTTCAGATTGCTAAATCAGCCTTAAATGTCAATAAAATAGGAATAAAACTAAGTGCTAAAAGTCTAGGATTATCTTTAAAAAAAAAAAAGGAGAGATATATTTATTCTACCTTCCAAAAAAAACAACAAATAAAGCAAGAAATAAAATATTATACTTTATCATATCAGGTTATAATAAACAGACAAGTAAATGTTTTGCTATAAACCTCTAGGTAAAAAATAAATATGACATTAGCCATAAGTGCAAACAGTACCTATGGATAAAATTTACAAAAATAGAAAGAACCCATGAGAGAAAACTCTAAATATTTGCAGGGTAATACTACTTAAGCTTACCCACACATTAATTGTAATAAGAGCCTATGAAAGCATAATAATCTAGAAAAAAATAATTGTGGAAATAATTGTTCAACTCCTTCCTCATCCCAAACTTCAATTAGTATTCCAGTGGATTAAACAATTAAATATAAAAAAAACAGAATTACACTTCAAAATGTAAATATTAATCTTCCTCTGGATTGGGGAAAGTGTTTCTAAGAAAACAAGTGAAAATAATAGCCATACAGTAAAAAATTGGGGAAAATACTGCATAAAATTTTTTAAAGTATATCTTTAACTATATATATATATATATATATGCATTTATGTATGTGTGTGCATATATGCACACACATACATACTTAATTTTATCTACAAAAATTTAGAGAATAAGTAGATCTCTTAGTTAAATGCCATTTTTATAAATTTTCTAAATTCTGTGAAGGTATTTTTCTATTTAAGCTCAGTATCAAGATTTTAGACGGGTAATTTTCTTTGCTGTCTCTTAGAGGAATGAATTTATTTCTAGTTTACTTGTAAGAACTATAGTTATTTGCAGTTCCACATTATTTGAAGATATTCTTTGGAACTTTCACTAGAACAAGTCCTGAGCTTTGTCTCTGAATACCATACTGAAAACCAAGCTCAAATCAACAGGTGTATAGATGTCTGCAAGGCATTTCTTGCTATTCGATGCTTGTTTTCTCTGTTTTTGCCATCTAGTTAATTTGTATTTAACTGTAAGCTCATCTCTACATTTAAAAAAAATTGAGCAGGTTTGATGAGCAGGGTATTTTTTTATGTTGCCATACTTAAAGAGGAAAAACTCCGTATTTGTTCCTTTAAAAGCAAACTAGTAAAAATCATTATCAATAAATATTTAAAAAGACAAAAAATAAAATTAGAAGAAATCCTGTTTGCAACATATGTAAAAAGCCACACATTAAATTTTCTAATATTGAGATCTTTCAAATTTCTAAAATATTTCCACTCATTGAATTAACATATGAAGCATATAAAATTACTTATTTTCTTTTTTTGAATCTTTTTTTTTAAAGATTTTATTTATTTATTTGACAGACAGAGATCACAAGTAGGCAGAGAGGCAGGCAGAGAGAGATGGGGAAGCAGGCTCCCCGCTGAGCAGAGAGCCTGATGCGGGGCTCAATCTCAGACCCTGAGACCATGACCTGAGCTGAAGGCAGAGGCTTAAACCCACTGAGCCACCCAGGCACCCCAAAATTACTTATTTTCACAAATTATGATAATGTGTTAGCATCTAATTAGGATTTTAAATTTGATCTAAAGCATATCTAGGGGTTAGAAGGTTATATTACTCTTTTTCTCTCTGAAGACTAAATGAAGTGATAAAAACAGACTTATTTTGTAAGCTACTATACTTATGTATTGTATCTGATCAATTTGCAATCAGCAATTTTAAATAATGTTGATAACCACAGATGACATGTTTTGCATTGTACCATAATCTTAATTTTAATTACTCACCATTTCATATAATTATTTTCAATTTTTCTAAAATATTCCTCTAGCAGAGCATGCTTTGCCTTTCCATGCGATTTAAATTTACTTTTAAATTTGCATCATGTTGTTTGTTCACATTCATTCCAACCTGGAAAAGTAAAGCTTCACTACTTCTTGTTAGGTTTTAATACTTCAATAGATGGGCCACTGCTATGTAATTGGTTTTTATGTAGAACTCCAGCATTGTTATGAGATTGTAGTTTATCTTGCATGACAGTGAGTGAAAGATTGCATAACTCCCATTTGCTTAAAGAAGAACTCTGGCTAGCTGACACAGCTGTTATGATAATGGTAATTTGATGGTGAATGAGAAAGGAGCTATCCAGGGAGAAAATTTCCATAACTATGGCATCTAATATCAGATGTAAGAAGTAATTTTCTCCCATAAACTGCATCCAAAATATTTTGTGAGTTTAGGAGCAAGAATAATATGGCAATATGTATTTTTAAATCTATATACTCACCATTAATTTCTACAATTCTTTTGTTCCTGTGGTACATTTTCTTGACATATTTTAGTTATAGTAAATTGTAGAAATTTTATAGAAATGTAAACCTGACATGTCTAATGCCATCCAATATAAAGCAATCACACACACACACACACACACACACACACACACACACTATTATACATAATCCAAAAGTCCATTTAAGAATAGAATTAATTTTCCATAGACACAATTAATAAGCAGGTATGGAAGAATGCTTTAAGACTTTTTATAGATTGTCATCTCCTTGCCAGTTTTCTTTGAAAGGGTATAAATATACTAAACATAAATAATTATCATATAGTTATCATTTAAAAGAACATTTTAAAAGAGTTTAAATCAGAATTGACTATTGTGGAGAGTTTGTAAGCTCCTTAGAATCTGGGACTGTATGGGTATATTCTCATCTCTTTTTTTAATTAGTTATGCAGGGAAATTAGATAAAAATAACAAAAATATAAGGCAATAAGGCTAAAGTATATATTTTGTGGCAATAACACATGGAAATACAGCACAGAACTTTTTTTACTTTTTGGTTTAGCAGTAAAAATACTTTTTTTTTTTTTTAAATTTGTTCAGTATACCCGAATGTATTGAGTCTATTCCCCTCTAGCTAATACTCCATATGCAGCACTCTGCATATAGAACTCCATCACTGGTTTCCAACTGATCTCCCCACAAAGAACATCTATAAAGTTGGAAAAAATATAAAACAAAGGTTTGGAAATATCAAATAGCCTTCAACTGTAATGAGGACTTAAGAGGCCAAGACCTTTGTGATAAGGGAAGTGCATTTATCTAAATCAAACTTCTCTTCAGCATTTTATCCTCAAGAGTATTTGTTAATTCACACCCAGATTGATAGAGACCTAACAGAAAAATAAATCTATATATTATTTTCTACAGTTTCACTAAACTTTGGGTGGAAAAAATGGAATTTGAGTCTTTAAATGTAGCAAAGATTCCAGACACAAGAATTTCAGAGAAAAAATGGCCACTGAGAAGTGAACCCAATGATCTGCAGTAGATTTCTCTTTAATGCATATGACAAATTATATGTAGCACATAAATAGTCAAATCTCTGAGAAAGTTAACAAAACATATTTGTGGTGTCTCTCCTAATTGGATGGAGGCCCCAAATGTGGGGGAATTCAACTGGGTGGAAGAGAGTGGAATGGGCAGTGAAAGAATTCACCCAAGGCAGAACAAAGAAGATAGAAGTTTACTAAATACACTCCAAGGAAGGGACGGGCAGGACAGCAAAGAGAGTACCTGTGATGAGGCAGTGGGACCAGAGTTGTGGGGTGGAGTGAGGGAGTATGAGAACATATAGAACCTTTTTTGGTAATCTTAGGAATGCACTTGGATGTAATTTGTCAGTTAAGCCTATGGTTATTTCGAAGTGGGTCACTTAATGAGCCTGTTTGGATTCAGCTTGGTGGTCACTATGGGCCCTTTTACCTTACTCTGGTTTCCACTGTTGCCTAAAAGTGACCTCTACAGTATTTGCTAACCAGATATAACACCATGGATAGATTCTAGCATTAATACAGTACTAAGAGGATGACAAATCCTGGAAGTTCAAGCCTGAAAGAAGGAAGGGCCCCAGTAACACTTCAGGATTTTAGCTGAGATGTCTGGGGTAAATGAAGATGTCATACAAGTAAAGGAAAAATTAGTAATAGCCTCAAGGTAATCTTACTTTTGCACCCCTCTGCCAAAGGAATTAAATCTTCTCTGGAGGAAAATCACTTCATCCATAATGTATACAATTTATCATATGCAAGTCTTATATTAAATAAAAAACAAATTACTAGATTTACCAGAATATTGAGCCAAATGGTTAAAATCATAAAGAAAACATGATAGAAACAAGCATACAAATAAGCAATCCAAATTATTAGACAAAAACTAAAACAATGGCTAATATTTTAAGAAACTATACTTTTTATAAAATAATGAATTTTGCTAGAGAATCAGAAGTTTAAAAACTCTAATGGAATGCCAGAATTTAAAAAAATATATATACAAAAATAAAAGTTAGAAGCAGAATGAAAACTAGAACAAATATTAGTGAACTAGAAAAAGCTAAGAATAAATTATCCAGATTAGAGCAAATAGCTGTAGATAAAAATAAATTAATAAACTGTAGACATGTGTGAAATGATGCAAAATTTGGATAGTCTCATAACCAGAGTTCCAGAGGTATCTGTCTGGCTCAGTTGGTGGAATATGCAATTCTTAGGAGTTCAAACCCTATGTTGGACGTGGAGCCTACTTAATTATAAATAAATAAATAAAGTTCCAATGTGAGAGGAGAAAAAGGCTGACACATTAACATTTGATAATGTACTAGCAAGTTTTCTAAAACTGATTTTTTTTTCATGGACCACATGAAGAAAACTATCATAGTAAATATGTAGGAAAACAAATGTATATTATATATATTACATTCATATTTCTCTATATATTCATTTCAAAGTCCTTACAATAAGCCTGTGAACTAACCTCTGACCAGACAAACGTAATAATAATAACAGCATAGAGCAATTAGAGAGTACCTTTAAAGGTTGAAAGAAAATTACTGCCAATGAAGACGTCTATATCCAGTAAAAATAACCTCCAGTAAAAAAGAGTAAAAAAAAAAAAAAAAATAGTGTATGTTTTTTCACAATAATAAAAGAATTTAACATCAGTGTATATACACTATAAGAAAATTATAAAAGGGTCTACTCAGGCAGAATGATAATTATTCTGTATGAAAGCATGTAGGTCAGAAAGAAATAAAAGCATTGTAGATTTGAAAAACATGACAAATATTTCACAGAAGTTAAGAGTGAAAAAGAGATGAAGTGGAAAACTTTTTTGCATTGCCTAGGAGGTGACAAAAATAATAAAGTAGGAAGGTATATTTTTCACTGGGTACACATAAAAAATCTGGAGTAACCATCAAATAAATAATAAAAGCTTGTATATTAATGAGCTAGTGAAAAGAAAAATAGATTTAAAAAATAGGTTAATAAGGGAAGTAAAAAGATCAATGTAGAGATAAACAAAAACAAAAAGGTACATTGCTATTATTAAACCCACAGATATAAGTAATTGTATTCAATGTGCATAATATTCCAATTATAATTAGGAGAATGTCAGAATGGACCTTTAAAAACTTGCTGCTCACAAGAAACACTGACTCTATGACAAATGCATTGTTAGAAAAAATATGGAAACAAAATTCTAGTCAAATTCTAACTAAAAGAAACAATGATATAATAAAAAGTCTATATTTAAGATAAGAAATACTATTAAAGATGAGAAGGGGCAGTTTGTAACTATAAAACAACCAATTTAACAGGAAATAAACCATCATAAAACTAACTGCCTAGTAACATAGTCTACATATTTCTGCAACAAAATGTTGAGGACATTAACATAAAACACAGGAAAAAATTCAACTATAGTTAGTGATTTTAAAGTAATTTGGAAATGTCTTTTTAAGAAAAAGTTACCTTTTAAATATCTGCAGATACACACACATACACACACACAAATTCAAATGCGAAATTAGTAAGTATGTAAACATTTTGAACAGTATAATGAAAACTTAGTCACACTTCAACCCAAACTGTAATATATATTCATTTCAAACAAACAGGAAACTTTTACAAAGATTCACCAAATACCTTCAAGCAGGAATCAGGCTGATAAACCTTCATAGCTGCAAACATGAAACATAGTTTACAAAAAAGAAGCATGAATGGATGACTCAGATGGGGACCCAAGAGCAAAGAGGATTGACAACCTCAGGTTGCCAAACTGGGTAGTAGGAAGACCTATTTTGTATTCCTTGAGCTCTGGAGAAATCTGCCCAAATTTCAAAATTTCTGAAAAATAATGACTACTATGTGTTATCATTCTTCTCTTTATTGATTGAAAATGGCTCTTGCTATTATCTTGTCCCTGCCTCATCCTTGTGATTTTGGAGTATAGTGGTATTTGTATTTTATAAGTCTCTTAGTTACTGAGAAACTGTAAATCTTGAACAAAACTTAAGTTGCCTCATCCACTTTTGGAAGTGTTTTAGATAACAAGATACTGAATCCTAATCATGTTCTCATGAAGTATTGTGACAAAACTTTTGGAGAAGACAGTGAGCACATTTATGCATGGGATTAATATAAACAATTACATCGAGTGTATATAGACACTTTTAGACTGGAAATCATGGCCACAATATTTTGCAGGATCTCTTATCAAGAGAAGCCCGTTTTTCTACCTCTCAAATGTGATAGTGTCTTGTGACCAGTTTTGTGTGCAATAATAAACAAATACTAAGAATAAGATTAGCCAGAAGATAAGAGAAGCCAGAGGATAATAAAATTAGGTGTTTAAAGCTGAGAGGAAAACCACAACAGCCACCTATTAGTCCATTGCTAATAAAATGCCCTTCAGTAATAAAGAAAATAAATGAATCATAAGTTAAAGTCAGTGAGTTTGTCACCAGTGGATTCATATTACAAAAATAGCTTTAAAATTTTTCTTTAAGCTAAAGAAATAATACCACATGTCAACTTTATCTAAGAAGGAATGAAGAGCATTATAAATGATGAATATATGGAGAGGTATAGAAAACAAGTTATTTACATTTTTTTAACTTAGTTAAGGAATAATTAGTATGCAAAGCAAAAAATAACAGTATCTTATGGAACTGAGATATCATGCAGAGTGAAATAACACTGTATACAGAACAAAACAGTAAATGGGAGCATACTGTTGCAATGTTTGTTTGTTTGTTTAAGATTTTATTTAGACAGAGACAGAGCATGACAGCTGGGGGGCGGTGGCGGGGGAAGAAGAGGGAGAAGCAGACTCCCAGCTGAACAAGAAGTCTAATGTGGGACTTGATTTCAGGACATGGAGATCACCACCTGAGTCAAAGGAAGATGCTTAACCTCTGACCCACCAAGTGTCCTGTTGCAATATTTGTATGTTATGCATGAAATGGTATTAAGTCACAGGTACTTGTGATAATTTGAAAATGTATATTATATTCCTATCACAACAGTTGAAAACTTAAACACAGATATATAGTTAAAAATAAAAATATTCGAGAGAAGATGGCGGAGAAGTAGCAGACTGAGAGGACATCAGGCAGCAGGAGATCAGCTAGCTAGCTTATCAAACCATTCCAAACATCTATGAATCCAAAAAGAGATAGAAGAGAAGAAGAGCAACAATTCTAGAAACAGAAAATCGAACACTTTCTGAAAGGTAGGACCAGCGGAGAAGTGAATTCAAAGCGATGGGAAAATAGACCCCGGGGGTAGGGGCCGGCTTCCGGCAAGTGGCAGAGCAAAGGAACACAAAATCAGAACTTTTAAAAATCTGCTCCATGGAAGGACATCACTCCAGAGGCTAAACTGGAGTGAAGACCCCGCGGGGACAGCGTGGCCTCAGGTCCCGCGGGATCACAGAAGGATCGGGGGTGTCTGAGTGTCACAGAGCTCACAGGTACTAGAGCGGGAAGCCGGCTGCGGAGACAGAGCAGAAGAGTGAGCTCTCAACCGGGGTTAACTTGAACAGTAATCTGTGACACGGGCCGGTGCTCTGTGCAAGGGGTCCCAAAAAGATCCGGGGAGACTCCGACCTGGGAGAGCCCAGAGATCTGCAGGGTTCGGAGACTCCAGGTGGGGTCTGTGCCAGAGACAGAGATGCTTGGTCACAGGCTGGGTGACCTCGGAACGTGGCCAGAGGCCTGTGAGATGGGAGTGATTACTTGCGATTTTCTCCAAGCGCGGCTGAAGGCTGGGGAGACGGGAGTGATTAAGCGCTTTTCTATGAAGGCGCATTGAGGAGTGGGGCCCCCAACTCTTGGTTCCTCCAGGCCGGAGATTGGGAGGCCGCCATTTTCATTCCCGTCCTCTGGAACTCTACGGAAAGAGTTCAGGGAACAAAAGCTCCCGAAAGCGACCTTAGAGGATTACCTAAACCAGCCCCTTGTAAGGGTGGTGCAATTCTGCCTGGGGGAGAGACACTTGAAAATCACTACAACAGGGCCCTCCCCCAGAAGATCAACAAGAAATCCAGCCAAGACCAAGTTCACTTACCAAAGAGTACAGCAGAATTCCAGAGGAGGAGAAAGCAAAGCATGGAATTCATGGCTTTCTCCCCATGAATCTTTAGTTTTGCAAAGTTAATTAATTTTTTAATTTTTTTTCTCTTTTGCTAATTTTTTTAAACTATTACCCTTTCCTCTTATAATGTTTTTTAACTAGTTTATCTTAATAACTTTCTTAAAAAATCTTTTTTGAACCTTTATTATTATAGTCATATTTTATCCTTTATTATATCTAACTTTATTCTTTGTATACACATAGGGTTTTTTTTCTTCTAAAAAATTTGGGGTACAACTTCTCCTAATAGATCAAAATACACCCTAAATCTAGCACCGGGCTTGATCTAATCTCCAGCCCAAGCAAGTTCTCTCCACTTTCTTTTTTCCTTTTTTTATTCTCCCTACCAACTTACCCTATCAACTCCTTTGTTAGAAATAAAAAAAAAAAATTTTCATCTTTATAGTCATATTTCATTCCTTCATGGTGTTTACCCTTATATATGTTTTTCATTCTTTAAAGTTTTGGGAGGTAGTTTCTTCTAAGAAACCAAAATACTCCCAAAATTAAGTGGGTGACCCTGTTCTAGTCACCAGTCTAAAATATACATATTTTTTACTTTTTTTATATTTTTTCTCTTTATTTGTGTTCTCTTTTTTAAATTTTCCCCCCTCTTTTCTGAACATATTTTTACCCCCCCCAATGATTTGGGATATCTTCTGATTTGGTTAAAGCACATTTTCCTGGGGTATTTGCCACCCTTTTAGTATTTCATTTGCTCCTTCATATATTCTTATCTGGACAAAATGACAATGCGGAAAAACTCACAACAAGAAAAAGAACAGGAGGCAGGACCGAAGGCTAGGGACCTAATCAATACAGACATTGGTAATATGTCAGATCTGGAATTCAGGACGACGATTCTCAAGGTTCTAGCCAGGCTCGAAAAACGCATGGAAGATATTAGAGAAACCCTATCGGGAGAAATAAAAGCCCTTTCTGGAGAAGTAAAAGAACTAAAATCTAATCAAGTTGGAATAAAAAAAAGCTATTGATGAGGTGCAATAAAAAATGGAGGCTCTTACTGCTAGGATAAATGAGGCAGAAGAAAGAATTAGTGATATAGAAGACCAAATGACAGAGAATAAAGAAGCTGACCAAAAGAGAGACAAACAACTACTGGACCACGAGGGGAGAATTCAAGAGATAAGTGATACCACAAGATGAAACAACATTAGAATAACTGGGATTCCAGAAGAAAAAGAAAGAGAGGGGGAGCAGAAGGTATATTGGAGAGAATTATCGTAGAGAATCTCCCTAATATAGCAAAAGGAACAAGCATCAAAATCCAGGAGGTGAAGAGAATCCCCCTCAAAATAAATAGGAATAGGTCCACACCCCATCATCCAATAGTAAAATTTACAAGTCTTGGCAACAAAGAGAAAATCCTGAAAGCAGCACGGGACAAGAAGTCTGTAACATACAATGGTAAAAATATTAGATTGGGAGCAGACTTATCCACAGAGACCTGGCAGGCCAGAAAGAACTGGCATGATATATTCAGACCATACACGAGAAAAGCATGCAGCCAAGAATACTATATCCAGCTAGGTTATCATTGAAAATAGAAGGAGAGATAAAAAGGTTCCAGGACAAACAAAAACTGAAAGAATTTGCAAACACCAAACCAGCTTTACAGGAAATATTGAAAGGGGTCTTCTAAGCAAAGAGAGACCCTAAAAGTAGTAGATCAGAAAGGAACAGAGACAATATATATTACCAATCACTTTACAGGCAATACAATGGCACTAAATGTATACCTCTCAATAGTTACCCTGAATGTAAATGGGCTAAATGCCCCAATCAAAGGACACAGGGTTTCAGAATGGATAAAAAAACAAAACCCATCAATATGCTGCCTACAAGAAACTCATCTTAGACCTGAAGACACCTCCATATTGAAAGTGAGGGGGTAGAAAATAATTTACCATGCTAATGGACATCAGAAGAAAGCTGGGGTGGCAATCCTTATATCAGATCAATTAGATTTTAAGCCAAAGAATATAATAAGAGATGAGGAAGGACACTTCATCATACTCAAAGGGTCTGTCCAACAAGAAGATCTAACAATTTTAAATATCTATGCCCCTAACATGGGAGCAGCCAACTATATAAACCAATTAATAACAAAATCAAAGAAACACATTGACAAGAATACAATAATAGTTGGAGACTTTAATACACCCCTCACTGAAATGGACAGATCATCCAAGCAAAAGATCAACAAGGAAATAAAGGTCTTAAATGACACACTGGACGAGATGGACATCACAGATATATTCAGAACATTCTACCCCAAAGCAACAGAATACATGTTCTTCTCTAGTGCCCATGAAACATTCTCCAGAATAGATCACATCCTGGGCCATAAATCAGGTCTCAACAGGTATCAAAAGATTGGGATCATTCCCTGCATATTTTCAGACCACAATGCTCTGAAGCTAGAACTCAATCACAAGAGGAAATGTGGAAAGAGCACAAATACATGGAGGCTCAACAGCATCCTTCTAAAAAATGAATGGGTCAACCAGGAAATTAAAGAAGAATTGAAAAAAACCATGGAAACAAATGATAATGAAAACACAACGGTCCAAAATCTGTGGGACACAGCAAAGGCAGTCCTGAGAGGAAAATATATAGCGATACAAGCCTATCTCAAGAAACAGGAAAGGTCTCAAATACACAACCTAACCCTACACCTCAAGGAACTCGAGAGAGAACAACAAAGAAAGCCTAAACCCAGCAGGAGAAGAGAAATAATAAAGATCAAAGCAGAAATCAATGAAATAGAAACCAAAAAAGCAATAGAACAAATCAATGAAACTAGGAGCTGGTTCTTTGAAAGAATTAATAAGATTGATAAACCCCTGGCCAGACTTATCCAAAAGCAAAGAGAAAGGACCCAAATAAATAAAATCATGAATGAAAGAGGAGAGATCACAACCAACACCAAAGAAATACAAACAATCATAAGAACATATTATGAACAACTCTATGCCAACAAATTGGACAATCTGGAAGAAATGGATGCTTTCCTAGAGACATATAAACTGCCAAAATTGAACCAGGAAGAAATAGAAAACCTGAATAGGCCCATAACCAGTAAGGAGATTGAAACAGTCATCCAAAATCTCCAAACGAACAAAAGCCCAGGGCCAGATGGCTTTCCAGGGGAATTCTACAAAACATTTAAAGAAGAATTAATTCCTATTCCCCTGAAACTGTTCAAAAAATAGAAATGGAAGGAAAACTTCCAAACTCATTTTATGAGGCCAGCATCACCTTGATCCCCAAACCAGAAAAGGATCCCATCAAAAAAGAGAATTACAGACCAATATCCTTGATGAACATAGATGCGAAAATTCTCACCAAAATACTAGCCAATAGGATCCAACAGTACATTAAAAGGATTATTCACCACGACCAAGTGGGATTTATTCCAGGGCAGCAGGGTTGGTTCAACATCCGCAAATCAATCAATGTGATACAGTACATTAACAAAAGAAAGAACAAGAACCATATGATACTCTCAATAGATGCTGAAAAAGCATTTGACAAAGTGCAACATCCCTTCCTAATCAAAACTCTTCAAAGTGTAGGGATAGAAGGCACATACCTCAATATTATCAAAGCCATCTATGAAAAACCCACGGCAAGTATCATTCTCAATGGAGAAAAACTGAGAGCTTTTCCGTTAAGGTCAGGAACACGGCAGGGATGTCCACTATCACCACTGCTATTCAACATAGTACTAGAAGTCCTAGCCTCAGCAATCAGACAACAAAAAGAAATTAAAGGCATCCAAATCGGCAAAGAAGAAGTCAAACTATCGCTCTTTGCAGATGATATGATACTATATGTGGAAAACCCAAAAGGCTCCACTCCAAAACTGCTAGAGCTTGTACAGGAATTCAGTAAAGTGTCAGGATATAAAATCAATGCACAGAAATCAGTTGCATTTCTTTACACCAACAACAAGACAGAAGAAAGAGAAATTAAGGAGTCAATCCCATTTACAATTTCACCCCAAACCATAAGATACCTAGGAATAAACCTAACCAAAGAGGCAAAGAATCTATACTCAAAAAACTATAAAGTACTCATGAAAGAAATGGAGGAAGACACAAAGAAATGGAAAAATGTTCCATGCTCATGGATTGGAAGAATAAACATTGTGAAAATGTCTATGCTACCTAAAGCTATCTACACATTTAATGCAATGCCTATCAAAGTCCCATCCAATTTTTTCAAAGAAATGGAACAAATAATCCTAAAATTTATATGGAACCAGAAAAGACCTCGAATAGCCAAAGGAATATTGAAAAAGAAAGCCAAAGTTGGTGGCATCACAATTCCAGACTTCAAGCTCTATTACAAAGCTGTCATTATCAAGACAGTATAGTACTAGCACAAAACAGACACAATGATCAATGGAACAAAATAGAGATCCCAGAAATAGACCCTCAACTCTATGGTCAACTAATCTTCAACAAAGCAGGAAAGAACATCCAATGGAAAAAACACAGCCTCTTCAACAAAATGGTGTTAGGAAAATTGGACAGCCATATGCAGAAAAATGAAATTGGACCATTTCCTTACACCATACACGAAAATAGACTCAAAATGGATGAAGGACCTCAAGGTGAGAAAGGAATCCATCAAAATCCTTGAGGAGAACACAGGCAGCAACCTCTTCGACCTCAGCCGCAGCAACTTCTTCCTAGGAGCAACACCAAAGGCAAGGGAAGCAAGGAAAAAAATGAGCTATTGGGACTTCATCAAGATCAAAAGCTTTTGCACAGCAAAGGAAACAGTCAACAAAACCAAAAGACAACTGACAGAGTGGGAAAAGATATTTGCAAATGACATATCAGATAAAGGGCTAGTATCTAAAATCTACAAAGAGCTTAGCAAACTCAACACCCAAAGAACAAATAATCCAATCAAGAAATGGGCAGAGGACATGAACAGACATTTCTGCAAAGAAGACATCCAGATGGCCAACAGACACATGAAAAAGGGCTCCACATCACTATGCATCAGAGAAATACAAATCAAAACCACAATGAGATACCACCTCACACCAGTCAGAATGGCTAAAATGAACAAGTCAGGAAATGACAGATGCTGGCGAGGATGTGGAGAAAGGGGAACCCTCCTACACTGTTGGTGGGAATGCAAGCTGGTGCAACCACTCTGGAAAACAGCATGGAGGTTCCTCAAAAAATTGAAAATAGAGCTACCTTATGACCCAGCAATTGCACTACTGGGTATTTACCCTAAAGATACAAACGTAGTGATCCAAAGGGGCACGTGTACCCGAGTGTTTATAGCAGCAATGTCCACAATAGCCAAGTTATGGAAAGAACCTAGATGTCCATCAACAGATGAATGGATAAAGAAGAGGTGGTATATATACATATATACAATGGAATACTATGCAGCCATCAATAGAAATGAAATCTTACCATTTGCGACGACATGGATGGAACTAGAGCGTATTATGCTTAGCGAAATAAGTCAACTGGAGAAAGACAACTATCACATGATCTCCCTGATATGAGGAAGTGGAGATGCAACGGGGGTGGGGGTTAAGGTGGTAGGAAAAGAAAAAATGAAACAAGATTGGATCGGGAGGGAGACAAACCAAAAGAGACTCTTAATGTCATAAAACAAACTGAGGGGTGTGGGGGAGAGAGGGGTTGGGAGAGGGTGGTGGGGTTACATTATATGCTTAAATTTAAAAAAGCTTAAAAAAATAAAAAAAAAAGTAAAAATGTTATGTTTCATGCAGTGGCAAAGAAGAAATATAAAACAAAGTTAAAGAAACTGAATAGAAGACTTTAAGGAAACAAAGATTATTGCGAGGTCCTGCTCCTCTTAATCTCTACTAATAATGAACAATTTTCTTTTCTTTTTTTAATTTATTTATTTGACAGAGAGAGAGATCACAAGTAGGCAGAGAGGCAGGCAGAGAGAGAGAGAGGGAAGCAGGCTCCTTGCTGAGCAGAGAGCCTGACATAGAGCTCAATCCCAGGACCCCAGGATCATCACCTGAGCTGAAGGCAGAGGCTTAACCCACTGAGCCACCCAGGTGCCCCAGTGAACAATTTTCTAAATGATGTAATAATTGATTTTGTCCATCATTCAGGTGGAACTGAGTTCTATGAAGATTTGGACAGTCTTTTTGTTCGTGAACTCACATAGGATCTTAATGATAGGGGCATTTATTAAGAATTATTTATGTATTCAGGATACAAAACTTTAGTTGATTTTTGCTGTGAATACCTTCCTGCACACTGTTACTTTACTTTATAATTTCTTAATAGTGTCTTTGAGGGGAAAATAGTACTCCAGAGTGTATTAGAGTACAATTTATTAACCATTTACTTTAAGCTAGCAATTTTTGCTCCTATTGAGCATTTTTCTTTTTCCCCCATTTTTAAAATTTAAATTCAATTAATTGACATATAATGTATTATTGGTTTCAGAGGTAGAGGCCAGTGATTCATCAGTCTTATATACCCAATGCTCATTACATCATGTGGCCTACTTAATGTCTATCATCCAGTTGCCCCATCCCCCCACCTCTCCCCCTCCAGCAACTCTCAGTTTGTTTCCTATGATTAAGAGCCCCTTATGGTTTCTCTCTCTCTCTCTCTGGTTTCATCTTATTTTTACTCTCTTCCTCTATGATCCTCTGTTTTGTTTCTTACATTCCACATATGAGTGAGATCATATGATAATTATCTTTCTCTTATTGACTTATTTTGCTTACATAATACACTCTAGTTTCATCCACATTGTTGCAAATGGCAAGATTTCTTTTTTTTTTTTTATGCCTGAGTAGTATTCCATAACACACACACACACACACACACACACACACACACACACAAACCATCTTCTTTATCCATTTATCTGTCAGTGGACATCCGGGCTCTTTCCATAGTTTGGCTATTGTGGACAATGCTGTTATAAATATTGGAGTTCAGGTGCCCCTTTGGGTTACTCCATTTGTATTTTTGGGGTAAATACCTAGTAGTGCAGTTTTTGGCTTGTAGGGTAACTCTTTTTCAACTCTCTGAGGAACCTCCATACTGTTTTCCAGAGTGCATCAGCTTGTATTCTCACCAACAGTGTGAGAGGGTCCCCCTTTCTTTGCATCCTTACCAGAATCTGTCATTTCCTGGCTTGTTAATTTTAGCCATTCTGACTGTTGTGAGGTGGTATCTCATTGTGGTTTTGATTTGTATTTCCCTAATGCCAAGTGATGAGAATTTTTTCATATGTCTGTTGACCATTTGGATATCTTCTTCACAGAAAATCATGTTTTCTGTCCATTTCTTTTTTTTATTTTTTAAAGAATTTATTTATCTATTTGATAGACAGAGATTACAAGTAGGCAGAGAGGCAGGCAGAGAGAGGAGGAAGCAGGTTTGCTGCTGAGCAGAGAGCCCAATGTGCAGGGCTCGATCCCAGGACTCTGGGATCATGACCTGAGCTGAAGGCAGAGGCTTTAACCCACTGAGCCACCCAGGCACCCCTTCTGCCCATTTCTTGATTAGATTATTTGTTTTTTTGGTTATTGAGTTTGAGAAGTTTTTTTTTTTTTTTTTAAGATTTTGTTTATTTATTTGACAGACAGAGATCAAAAGTAGACATAGAGGCAGGCAGAGAGAGGGAGGGGGAGGCAGGCTCCTTGCTGAGCAGAGAGCCTTATACAGGGCTTGATCCCAGGACCCTGAGATCATGACCTGAGCTGAAGGCAGAGTCTCAACCCAATGAGCCACTCAGGTGACCCAAGTTTGAGAAGTTCTTTATAGATTTTGGATACTACCCCTTTATTTGATATGTCATGTGCAAATATCTTCTCCCATTCTGTTGGTTGTCCTTTGGTTTTGTTGATGGTTTCCTTTGCTGTGCGAGAGCTTTTTATATTGAGGGAGTCCCAATAGCTCATTTTTGCCTTTGTTTCCCTTGCCTTTGGATAGGTGTCTGGCAAGAAGTTGCTATGGCTGAGGTTACAGAGTGACTCTAGGATTTTGATGGATTCCTGTCCCACACTGAGGTCTTTCATCCATTTTTAATCTATTTTTGTGTATGGTGTAATGGTCCAGTTTCATTTTTCTGCATCCAACTTTCCCATTTGCTGAAGAGACTGTATTTTTTCCATTGGATATTCTTTCCTACTTTGTTGTAGATTAGTTGACCATAGAGTTGAGGGTTCATTTCTGAGTTCTCTATTCTGTTCCATTGATCTATGTGTCTGTTTTTGTGTCAGTACCATACTGTCTCGATGGTTACAGCTTTGTAATAGAGCTTGAAGTCTCGAATTGTGATGCCATCAGCTTTAGTTTTCTTTTTCAACATTAATTTGGCTATTTGGGGTCTTTTCTGGTTCTATATAAGTTTTAGGATTATTTGTTCCATCTCTGTGAAAAAGTTAATGGCATTTTGATAAGGACTCCAATGAATATGTAGATTACTCTAGGTAGCATAGACATTTTCACATTTGTTCTTCCAATCCATGAGCATGGAATGCTTTTCCATTTCTTTGTGTCTTCCTCAATTTCTTTCATGAATGTTCTGTAGTTTTCTGAGTCTCTTCTGTTAGATTTAGTCCTAGGTATCTTATGATTTTGAATACGACTATACGTGGGATTGACTCCTTAATTTCTTTCTTCTGTCACATTGTTAGTGTATAGAAATGAAACTGATTTCTATGCATTGATTTTATATCCTGCTACTTTGCTAAATTTCTGTAAGTTCTTATAATTTTGGGGTAGAGTCTTTTTGGTTTTCCAGAGTATATCATGTCACCTGCAAAGAGTGAGGGCTTGACTTCTTTGCTGATTTGGATGTCTTTTATTTCTTTTTGTTGTCTGATTGCTGAGGCTAGAACTTCTAGTGCTATCTGTTGAACATTTTTCTAACAAAATTTTGTGGAAATATCCCCCTATCTTACTGCTATACTTCTCACATTTAGATCTGAAATTCCCTGGAACTGGTTCTTGTATTTGATGTGAACTATAAGTCAAGTCTCATTGTTTTTCATATAGATGACTGATACATTATCACCTCTTACAAAGTAATATTTTAAGGATTTTGGGGGTCTATATTTTAAAAAGATAGTTTTATTTATTTAATTAATTCAGTTTACTTATTTATTATCTTCTTATAATGTCTGTCTAGTTTGAGTGTCAGGATAAGCCTATTTTCATAGGATGAGTTAAGGGAAATTCCCTCATCTTCTATTTTTTTGGAAGAGTTTATGAAGGACTGCTCTTAATTTTTCTTTAAATTTTTAGTAACATTCACCAGTGAAGCCATCTAATGTTGGGTTTTGTTGGGGAAATTTATTATTATTATTATTATTTAAATTCCTTTACTTCCTATGGGCCTATTTGGCTTTTTATATGTTCCTGAATCTTGAGTCCTGGAAGCCTATGACATTTTAGAAATCAAGAAGTTTGTCAGTTTTGTCTAGGTTATCTGATTTGTTAGCATATCATTGTTTATACCTTTTACCTATAATTTCAGAATTGATTGCACCTATTTAATTCCTTATTTACATAAGATGGATGTTTTCTTGGTCTCAAGAAAACAACTTATTTATAGTGACAGTATTAGCTAAAATGCCCGAGGCACTCCCTTGGGCCCATAATACTTGTGGTGACTTCCCACAGACATTTCCCTCACCACAGCCAATATTGTGGTTGGACCAGCAGCCTGTGGTTCTTTATGATTGCAAGACACACTTCAGCAACAATAACCATAAAACTTTTAAAGAAAAAAGTTTTATTACTCACAACTCCTGGAGGATACAGGGCAAGCCAGAGAGATCTCTGCAGAGAGAGGAAGTGAGTGACATCCTGGATAAATGGTAGAAGGTGGGGTGCCCAGGGTTTCCTTGATACACTCTTATTGATGAATTTAAAACTTAAAAGCAGGAATTGAGGGGAGGAAGCAAAAAGCAATGTTGCTCAAAGGGTCACTTACTAAGCCTATCCAGGGCACTCTAAAAGGGGATGTTCATGGATGGAAGTAGCCTTGTTTCTTATCTAGTAGTTTTACTAGAAGCAGTGTCATGCTGATAAAATTTTGGAGTATAGGTGAGGTTCAGTGGGGTGGAGCCCGGAGCTGAGGACCAAGAAAGAATTCTTGAGATGTCTTTGGTGCAAAATACTGTTTTATTAAAGCCCATGGGCAGAAAGTGCTGCTGCCATGGGGTGTTGAGGAATGGCTTATTATATACACTGGAGTTGGGGAGGTGAGGACAAAGGGGGTGTCCAGAAGGACTGTCATATGCTAACAAAGACTTTTTGTTACTGGAGGCCTGGTTATTTTCAGGCCAAGACTGTTATTCCCTCTTAATAAGGCACTAACAAGAAAAAAGTTGGAGTTTCTTGGAGCAATGTCACACCCCTCCTATCACAAGTCCTTGTCAATGAGCTTCAGGTTTAGAAGAAATTTAACTTCATTTGCATTTCCTTTTGCCTCAATTTTAAGGAGGGGGGGATGATATTAGGGCTTCCAGAACTGAGTTATGGGTCTCAGGAAATTAGGCTATTGATAAGAAAGTTTCTTCCTTGTAAATTACTAAGGATATTTGTAAACTGAGTGAGACTCGGGTCTTACAGGACTGTAATCTCTACCAGTTAACTATTTGTTTTTCCTTTAGGGCAGCCAGGAGTGCCTAAGGAATGTTACATATATCCCATGACAGGGGTGTTTTTAGGGTGTCAGCTTTGCTTTGCCCTCAGCTTGCCTTCTGTTCCCTCATCAATACAGCTGGCAATATGTTTACATGAGATGGATGCCTTTGACATGGATGCCTTGACAATCAAAACTTACTGTCAGGCACTTACATTACAATGAGTCACTTCTTTTTTCTTGACCACTCTAGATAAGGATATGCCTATTTTGTTGGTCTTTCAAAGAACCAACTTTTGGTTTGACTGATTTCTCCTTTATTTCACTATTATCTATTTCATTTATTTCTACATCCATTTCTAAAATGTCCTTTTTTCTGCTTTGGGTTTAGTTTGCTATCTTCTTTTTTCCTATTTTCTTCAGGTGTAAGGTAATATTATTGGTTTGACATCTTTTTAACCTTTTTGTGTAAGCCTTTGAGGTTATAAACTCCCCTCAAAGAACTGCTTTTGTAATATCTTTATATTTTGGTATGCTGTATCCTATTTTCACTTATCTCAAAGTATTTTCTAATTTCTCTTGTGATTTCTTCACAAACACATTGGTTATTTAGCAGTGCATTGTTTAGTTACTGCATGCATTTTGGTGCTCTCTTCCTTTATTTCTGTCTCTAATATACTAATATTAGAGATTAGATGTTTGAAATAAGGCTCTATTTATCTTTACCATGTTTTTCTCACTTCCTCAGAGGAAAGTGTAAAAATTTATTTGTAAAAATAAATATTTTTTGTAATTTTTTAATTTTTTATTTGTAGAAATCTCAATATTTATCTTTTTCTATTTGTAAAAATCTCAATATTTATCTTATTTTATATATCTAAGTTTATTGATGCCTCTGTCATTTCCATCCAGCTATACAGTTATTTCTTTTAATTTTTAATTTTTTTCTTTTAGATTTTATTTATTTATTTGGCAGAGGAGAGAGAAAGCACAAGCAGAGGGAGAAGTAGACAGAGGGAGAAGCAGGATCCCAGCTGAGCAAGGATTCCCTATGAAGGACTCGATCCCAGAACCCTGGGATCATGACCTGAGCCTAAGGCAGACACTAAACCAACTGAGCCACCCAGGTGTCCCACAAATTTTTTAATTTTCTAATTTAAAGTTCTAATTTAAACTTAAAGTCTCATTTAAGTTTATTTCATCATTTCTATTTCTCTACTAAGAACATATCTTTCTATTAGTTCCATTGTAAGGGCCTATTTAGCCAGAGTGATTCCATCCCGGTTAAACAGTGATTTTGTTGTTTATGCAGTAAAACTTAAACTGACCCTGCCGGCCCCCTTCCCCCCCTGGGGTAACTTACTTAAAAGCAAGTCTGGGAAACCAATAAAATATGGTCGACCAGTCCCTGATAAACAGAGCCCAAATACTAGGGCGGGTCAGGTCAGGTCAATATAACAGAGCCCAAATGCAAGGATGAGTCAGGACAGGTGGAGACATCCAATCACTATCTCCCTAAAGAATGTGGGCCCCACCTTTTGAGTGCCTTTTGGGCACCAATCCTGACCAAGGTGGTCAGTTCAAATAGCTACTATAGGGTGAATTGTAATTCAATTGGCCACCTGTATGTGACCTAGCATAACTATGCAACTTTCTCTGTGTGTTACAACCTCATTGGCCACCTGTGTGTGGCCAGGCTCAACCACAAGGCCTTTGCTCTATAAAAGTTAGTCTGTGAGGCTGGGACGGGTTGCTATCTCTGTAAGAGACTGCCCTGGCCAGTCATTTGACTCTCAGTGCTGGTGCAAAATAAAGCTTTGCTTGACCATCGATTTGTATCAGTCTCACTCCTTTGATCATGGACCCTAACACCATCTGTTACCTCACAGATAATAGTTGCAATAGGTATCTAAAAATCTTTGTCTGATAATTCTTTCATCTCTGTGATTTAGAGATATGCATCTATTATTTTTTTCTCTTTTGAATTGATCATAATTTTCTTATTCTTTGTATATTGAGTAAATTTTAATTGCATCCTGGATATTTGAATATTACACTATGTAGATACTAGATTTAAAATCCTCTGAAGAATTCTGATGTTTTTGTTTTAGCAGTCAAACAGCATAGCCAGTTTGAAACCATAAGTTCTAACTTGTTATTTTTTACTGTTTCTTTTTGTTCACTCCTCCCTGTTTCCTTTCCTCCCTCTCTCCCTTCATTCCTTTCCTTCCTTCTTTCTTCCTCCCTCCCTTTCTCCCTTCCTTTCTCTCCTTCCTTCCTTCTTTTCTTTTCTCTCTTTCTATTTCTCTGTCCCTCTCTTTCTCTCTACCTTTCTTTTCTTTCCATGACCTCAAGCAGTTAAAGCAATCTTGAAAAAGATTGAATTGAAAATGAAATTCTGTTTTCCCTTTGAATAAGGGACAGTTGGGGCTAGATAGAGAGAGATAGATAGGAGGCTCCTTGATTAGGCTTATAAAATTAAGAAATGTGGGAGATGAAAGGAAACCAAAGATAAGGGAGCAAACCAGAGGATCCTGTCCTAAGTGTCAGAAGTGGGGTATTGTTATAACAGCTACTTGTGATCAACAAAATTACTGGACCCTGAAAAGGAAATAAGCCATTGAAGGTGTTATCACTAGTCCTTACTCAATGGTTATATCAATAGAAATGTTAAGAGGATTTAAGTTCCCTGGTTGGTTTTCTATAAAAGACCATCCCTAAAAAGCCCCCAGGGGCAACCTGTCCAGACCCCTTTCACTCTTGAAAGCTTTTTCTGTATCCATGCTTAATAAACTTCTATTGCTTTACTCACTCTTTGTCCTTGAGAATCATTCTTCCACACCATGAGACAAGAAACTAGCTCTCCTGCTTCACCTCCAAATCTGCCGACTTTATTTTTCAAAAGAATCTCCATGTAGTAGCTTTTTGCATTTCACTTAGAGTTGTAGTTGTAAGCTGGGAAGATAGGTTATACTGATCTTACTTATCTTCACTGACATCAGAAGTCTGTGCTCATTTTAAATTGAATCTAGAATGGATATTATCAATTTTTCCCAGGAAAGAATTTCCATCCATTTTTCCCCCAACAATTCAAAGATATAATTTTAAATAAGAAATGTTATGTTTAGCAGATTTTTTTATTAAAAATCATGTGGTAGAATGTGAAATTTTCTAAAAGTATAAAGTATATGAGTACTCTATTACCCTTGGATTTAGACTTACCAGATTTTCTTGGTAGGGATCTTACAACCCATTATCCTTCTGAGATTTTAGAAACTGGTTTTAAGCAGACCAAAAGGTAACTTATTTTAAGGTGCCACCTTAAGTCTTAGATCTGAGAACAATTTAGGGATATTAATAAAAAGAATCTATACAGTGCATATTTGGAATTGATTATCACTTTTTTTAAAATAAAAACTTCCAAAAGCATGGATCATATAAAATAGCAAATAATATAAAATGTACAGATGTTACAACTCCCATAGCTTATAATGAGGAAGCAAACTTCTGGGGCCCATGCTTCCTTTAATCTGCTGAATTCCATATTCTCCTTTTTCCATGTTAGGAAATCTTTCATACAGATTAAAAATGGCAGAAGCTAAGAAACTGTAGGCCAAAGTGAAAATACTCATAATCAAAACCAAGGAACCCACTGTAGCCAGGTCTGGGACATATGAACAATGTTGTGGCCTGGCCAGTATCAACAATTAATGTAACTGAGAAATAGATTCAGATTTTATAATATACTCAAATACTATAAGAGGAAAAGGGAAACAACAGACTGGGAGAAACTATTTGCAACAAACACATTTAACAACATCATCATATCCAAAATGCAAACAAAAAACAGAAACTTCTTACAATCAATAACAAAAAGACAAACAACGACATTTAAAAAAGAATATGTAAGGGCTTCACAAGCACATGAAAATATCACCAACATCTTTAGTTATTTGTGAAATATGAAAAAAGACACATTAAAGAATGTTTAGTAAAGAATGTTTAGGGCAGTTTTATTCTTAATATCCCTAAATTAGAATAAGCCTACACACACACACACACACACACACACACACACACATCCATAAAATACTGGCAGGGTATGAAATATTTATACAATACTATACTAAGTAACAACCAAATGAAGCAAGCTACTGATAACCACAAAAATAAGGATGAAAATCTCACCATATGTTCAGGAATTAAAGCAGAAATAAAAGAGTATTTGCTACTATAACTGGGGCCAAGGGGTGCATGAGCACCTGGCTTCTGGGATCCCAATCAGATCAAGTTTGGCTACTTGCCACTGACAAAAACTGAAGGCAGAGAGACAAGTGGTGATGAAATCAGAAAGAAATTTATTTCAGCAAGGTCAACACCAGAAAGACAGTGGACTAATGTATCAAAGTCTATGCCCAAAGTCCTAAAAATACTTCTAGATTTATATAAGGAAAAAGTGGGACAAAGGTCAGTGGGCAAAAGGAGTTTGAGCAGTAAAGGTCATGTTGATCATTGTCTTTGGGACAGTCACGTGGGTCTTGTTGGCTCAGGGCAGTCTATTTTGCTTTAGGGAGGTAGTTTTGGTTCCTCTCAGTAAATACTTTGCCCACAGCCTCTTTTGTCTGACTTAAGAAATAAGCTGGATTTTTCATTTTCACTTTTACTTTTCCTACCACCTTAACTCCCACCCCCATTGCATCCCCACTTCCTCATATCAGGGAGATCATGTGATAGTTGTCTTTTTCCAGTTGACTTATTTCGCTAAGCATAATATGCTCTAGTTCCATCCATGTCGTCGCAAATGGTAAGATTTCATTTCTTTTGATGGCTGCATAGTATTCCATTGTATATATATATACCACCTCTTCTTTATCCATTCATCTGTTGATGGACATCTAGGTTCTTTCCATAACTTGGCTATTGTGGACATTGCTGCTATACACATTCAGGTACACGTGCCCCTTTGGATCACTACGTTTGCATCTTTAGGGTAAATACCCAGTAGTGCAATTGCTGGGTCATAAGGTAGCTCTATTTTCAATTTTTTGAGGAACCTCCATGCTGTTTTCCAGAGTGGTTGCACCAGCTTGCATTCCCACCAACAGTGTAGGAGGGTTCCCCTTTCTCCACATCCTCGCCAGCATCTGTCATTTCCTGACTTGTCCATTTTAGCCATTCTGACTGGTGTGAGGTGGTATCTCATTGTGGTTTTGATTTGTATTTCCCTGATGCACAGTGATGTGGAGCCCTTTTGCATGTGTCTGTTGGCCATCTGGATGTCTTCTTTGCAGAAATGTCTGTTCATGTCCTCTGCCCATTTCTTGATTGGATTATTTATTCTTTGGGTGTTGAGTTTGCGATTTTGGATACTAGCCCTTTATCTGATATGTCGTTTGCAAATATCTTTTCCCACTCTGTCAGTTGTCTTTTGGTTTTGTTGACTGTTTCCTTTGCTGTGCAAAAGCTTTTGATCTTGATGAAGTCCCAATAGCTCATTTTTTTCCTTGCTTCCCTTGCCTTTGGCGTTGTTCCTAGGAAGAAGTTGCTGCGGTTGAGGTCGAAGAGGTTGCTGCCTGTGTTCTCCTCAAGGATTTGATGGATTCCTTTCTCACATTGAGGTCCTTCATCCATTTTGAGTCTATCTTCATGTGTGGTGTAAGGAAATGGTCCAATTTCATTTTTCTGCATGTGGCTGTCCAATTTTCCCAACACCATTTGTTGAAGAGGCTGTCTTTTTTCCATTGGATATTCTTTCCTGCTTTATCGAATATTAGTTGACCATAGAGTTGAGGGTCTATTTCTGGGCTCTCTATTCTGTTCCATTGATCTAGGGATCGGGAGAGAGACAAACCAAAAGAGATTCTTAATGTCATAAAACAAACTGAGGGGGGTGGGGGGGAAAGGGGTTGGGAGAGGGTGGTGGGGTTACATTATATGTTTAAATAAAGCTTAAAAAAAAGAGATAAGCTGGAAAGAAGACCTTAATCAATTGGAAAGTACAGACTGAGGTCGAAATGGAGGTAGTTGAAGTCCTTGTTCACTGTATGATTCCACTTATATGATGTCCAATTACTAGGAAATTTAATCTAAAGTGATAGAAATCAGGAAAAATATCAATTTAATTCATCATATTAACAGATTAAAAGGAAAAGAGAAATCCTATGACCAGCTCAATAGAGGTAAACACATCACACCACTCACATACTGTAACAACAAATTTTGTTTGTTTGTTTGTAAAACAAACAACAAGAAGGGAACTTCTTGAATCTCATAAAGACTAAAACATCCTGTAACTAATATCATTCTGAATCATAAAATATTAAAATTTCCCTCACAGTTTAGCACCAAAGTGAGTTTCTGCTGTCACCATTTCCATTTACTGTATAACTCTAGATCCTAAGCACAGCAATAAGGTAATGAAAATCAATAAAAGGCAACAAGATTTGAGAAAAACAGAAGCAACACAATATATATAGGTGATAGAATTATGCATGTAGAAACACTTTTAAAAATCTATAAAAGTAATCTTCAAATGAGTAAATAAATCATGAAGTTTTGTGGGCTGCAGATCATGGCCTAAACCACTCAGGCACCCTACATGAAATATTTTTAAGCTGTGACTGAATTTAGGGCTTCATTCTGTGAATTCATTACCCCAAAACTGGACCACTTTCTTTCTTTTTTTTTTTTTAAGATTTACTATTTATTTGAGAGAGAGAGAGATTGAGAGAGAGAGAGAGAACAGGAAGGAGAGGGAGAGAGAATCTGAAGCAGACTCCATGCTGAGCACAGAGCCTGATTTGGGGCTTGATCCCGGACCCTGAGATTGTGACCTGAGATGAAACCAAGAGTTAGAGGTTTAACCAACTGAGACATCCAGGCTCCCAGAACTATTTTCTTTCACCATACACAAAAATAAACTCAAAATAGATTAAAGACCTATATGTAAGACCTGAAACTATAAAACTCCTCAAAAAGAGCATAATCAGTAATCTCTCCAACATCTGCTTTAACATTTTTCAAAATACTTCTCCTGAAGGAAGATAAATAAGAGCAAAAGTAAGCTATTGGGACTGCATCTAAATAAATAGTTTCTGCACAGCAAAAGAAACAATCAGCAAAACTTAAAGGCAAACTACTGAATGAGAGAATATTTTTGAAAATGATATATCTGATAAAGGGTTAGTACCCAAAGTATATGAAGAAGTGATACAACTCAACACCCAAACATAGATGATCTTGTTTAAGAAATAGGCAGAAGACATCAACAGACATTTCTTCAAAGAAGACATCCAGATGGTCAACAGACACATGAACACATGATCAATATCACTCATTATCAGGGAAATGAAAATCAAAACTACAACGAGCTATCACCTCACACCTGTCAGATGGCTAAAATCAACAACCCAAGAAAAAACAGGTGTTGGCAAAGTTGTGGAGAAAAAGAAACTCTCATGTACTGAGGGTGGGAAGGGAAAGTGATGCAGCCATTGTGGAAAACAGTATGGAGGTCCGTCAAAAAATTAAAAAATAAAACTACCTTATGATCCAGGAATCACACCACTGGGTATCTACCCAAAGAATAGAAAAACACTGATTCACATGGATGCATGCACCCTTTTATTTATTAAATTATTGTAGCATTATTTAGGAAGGTCAAACTATGGAAGCAGCCCAAGTGTCCATTGATAGATGCACATCAATAGATGAGTGGATAAAGAAGAGTTTATATATATATATATATATATATATATTCCATTGATATTATGCATGTGGAAACACTTTTAAAAATATTTAATTTTTAAAAAATCATATATATATAAATCATATATAATATATATAATATATAATTTAAATTATACATTTTAAATTATAAAATTATAAATTTTATAAAGTTATATTAATTTAAAAATTATATATAATATATAACATAATAAAATTATATATACATATATATGTATATATGTATATATCAGTGGAATATATATACAATAGAATATTATTTAGCTATTAAAAAGATTTAAATCTTGTCATTTGCAGTAAGATGGAGAGAGGTAGCAATTATAATGCTAAACAAAATAAGTTAGTCGGAGAAACACAAATACCATATGATCTCACTCATATGTGGAATTTAAGAAAAACACAAGTGAGCAATGGGAGAAAAGAGAGTGAGAGAAAGAAACCAAGAAAGAGACTCAACTAGAGAGATTAAACTGATAGTTACCAGAAAGAAGGTGGGTGGGGGTTGAGGGAAATAGGGGATGGGGATTAAAAGTACACTTATCATAATGAAAAAAAAATGGAAAAAAATAAAGATAAAGGCTTTCTTTGGTTAAAAAACAAAAATCTTTACTTAGCTTTTCACCAAGTTTTCAAGCCACCTGTCCTCAAAGAGCAAATATAGTAATACTATTGCTGGTGTTACTGATAATAACTGTGGTATCTAAATACATGGTAATTGATTGTATATGTGCATGTGCACCTGTGTGCATGAAAAAATCAATTTTATTATAAATCTAAAACCACTCTTAAAAAAACTTTTTCTAGGGACGCCTGGGTGGCTCAGTTGGTTAAGTGGCTGCCTTCGGCTCAGGTCATGATCCCAGCGTCCTGGGATCGAGTCCCACATCGGTCTCCTTGCTCAGCAGTGAGCCTGCTTCTCCCTCTGCCTCTGCCTGCCACTCTGTCTGCCTGTGCTTGCTCCTGTGCTCTCTATCTGACAAATAAATAAATAAAATCTTAAAAAAAAAAAAACTTTTCCTAATCTATTAATAAGATTAAGTGAGTAAAAGATGAGGAAGAAAAAATTCTAAATAGTATTTATTTATATATGAAAAATACTTAAGGATAAAAAAATTAATGCTTCAGAAAATACAAAAGATCTGTTTACAATAATAGCATTTTAGACTTTTATTTGAAGAGTTTTTAAATGAATATACTACTTTAATACATCATTCATAAATGATGAGGAACAATCATGAATGAGTTTAAATGTTTTGCCCTAGGTCAATGGGAGAGTCAGAACCTGAACCCAGGTCCATCAACATACCTATCCTTTACACTGAAATGATGCAATTTTAATAAAAATTTGAGTTTGATTTTTTTCCCCAAATTTCTGTGAGTTAAATTAAGAAGGAACAAGGAGAGAGAATCACCAGAATCACAGTAGTTCTTAACATCCTAGTTTATCCATTGTTAATAATATAGAAACTGACTTTTAAAAAACAAAAAGATCATATTTGCAAGAGACTTGCAAAAATGTCTATTTTGAAACATTGTTTTAGAATAAGTTAAACATTTTAAAAATATCTTAGATGTAAATTTATACTACTAAAATAGTTGAAGATCCATTTGTAAAATTGAATTAGGTATGAGTGAATTATATTTTATTTTTGAAAAGTGGTATAATAACAAATAATTAAACATTCTTTCAAAGCAATAAGTACAATCTAAAATCAGAAATGTCCCTCCATTGATGTAAAATTTCTTTGACAGAAAATAGTGGTTTAAATAAATGAAGGTCATTGAACCAAAGATTTACAGTAATGAAATTTCATATTTGACTGAAAAATAGCTGTGGAAAACCTAATCAAATGCTTAAGAAAAGCTTAAGCTAAGTTTATTTAATAGCAACTACTGAATTTCATAAATTGTCAAGGTTATGAAGCTACAAGCATTTCATATATTTTATAGAAATAGCCACCAATTACTCCAGATCATTAGATTTAAATAGGCATGGGTAGAGAGCTACAACCACAAAATATGAATGCTTAGTGTAAAATTTTAATTTACCTTGGAAAATAATTACTATTTTATTTTTAAATTACCTTGATATGCTAAATTTTAGTCTTATAAAGTATGGTTTTGGTTTAATTGTATGCATCACTATTTCAAAACCCTGATTGAGATTTTCCTGGTGAGGAATGTAAGCAGAAACATAAAATGTTTAAGTAGAACATAAAAATTCAATATGCTTAGGAAATAAGAGAATACCTTCATTTAATAATGGTCAATTATAAACAATAGCTCTTGGTAAGCAAACGTGATTATTTTAAAGTGTAAAATGCAGAATGCTTTTTGATTCTCTTACTTGATGGATATTAGATCATAATTTAATATACACAGTGTATATATTCTGTTTATGATCTATGATGTTAACCAAAGTATTTTAATGATTTCCTGATATGCTAAATAATCATTAATGTATGCTGGAATAACCAGAAAAGTTTATCAGATATATACTTGTTATACATTTTTCTCTCCTGAGTAACTTAAATACATGAAGTTATTGCTCAAGTACCTGATAATGACATAACCTAAAATGTCTATATTGAATAGAGGGAGATGAGGCTATATGCACATAATTATAATGTTTGCTTTTTCCAAGCTTGGTGTGCTATCCTGAAGTTTAGACATCAATCTTCCCATACCATAATCATAAACTTCAAGAGTTCCCCTTGATAACTTTCACATATTTCCTGGATATAAGCTTCTAAAACAACAACAAAAATCATGTGGAAAATCTTTCTCTATATTCATAATGCTAATGTTCAATATAAGAAACATACTATATGGTGTGCACAATCCATCCATCTGCTTTCTGCTTAAGTTCTATGGATTTATTTCTTTTAATTCTGTCTTATCATCATACTTCCCCCCCCACCCCTGCCCCAACGCCCAATGAGGGAAACTTTCCTTTAAAATTTAAAAGCTGTTCTCTCTGGAGAGTGGCATAGTTTGGTAGAGGGGCAAAGCAATGTTCTAAGAGAAAAGTGATAGAGATCCAAACCACTCCCTCTTTGAGGTTCACATGAACCATAAGATGATCATGTGATGTTTCTTTTTTATATTTATTTATTTAGATCCCTGGGATCATGACCTAAGCCCAAGGCAGAGGCTTAACCCACTGAGCCAACCAGGCACCCTGATGTTTCTTTTTTAAACTGTTGATGTGGTAGACTACATTAATTGATTTTTGAATGCTAAACCTGCCTTTAATTTAGTGAGATGGAATAGTAAATCGCTGTGTGAAGTGAATAAATAAATATTTATAAAAACCATTCTACATAAAGAAAATGTAATATTAATTGAAATAAATTATCCACTTTAAAAAATAAATTACTCTTGGGGCACCTGGGTGGCTCAGTGGTTTAAAGCCTCTGCCTTCGGCTCAGGTCATGATCCCAGGGATCCCTGGGATAGAGCCTGGCACTGGGTTCTCCGCTCAGCCGGGAGCCTGCTTCCTCCTCTCTCTCTGCCTGCTTCTCTGCCTCCTTGTGATCTCTGTCTGTCTGTCAATTAAATAAATAAAATCTTAAAAAATAAAAAGAAAAAATAAATTACTCTAAAGTTGAATACTGATACATTTCCCAGTTGATTAAGATAAAAATGTAGTCTTTTTTTTTCACATATGATATACACATGAATGCACATTTTAACTTAGATTGAAAATCTTAATTCCTTTTATTGTTTATCTCTCAGCTTCTTTTCTCTCCCTCATTTTTTACTTCCATTGAAATGTTTCTTTTCAGTTAGCATTTCAACAGTTTTATTCAGGAATGAAACAGTCTTATCTCCATTAGGCTCTGCTAAAATCTATTTTATAAGGAAGGCTAATATCCTTCAAACTTTTTAAAATAACTTTTAATACAGAGTGTCATTCACTGGCTCTCTGGGATACTGAAAAATACTTAAACCTTAGGTTTCAATATCTCTGAGGTTTTTTAATACTTTAGCTTCAAGAAGTATTCCTAATATTATGACCACTTTCTTTTGCTAAACTTTATTCTAATCAAACTTACCTTCAATTCATAGGTCCTGAATTACTCAGCAATTAACCCATGATTGTACCTCAATCATGCTATAACAAGGTATACTCAGTATTTACACTATTACTTCCTAACAATGTGATCTTGGTCAAGATATTTAATAAAAATTCAACCTTACGAAGAAGTTAACTCTATATAATGAATTATATTCCTTATAGGGTTTTGTAAAGATTAAATATAAAGGGAAGTTTATGAGAACAGCTTTTTCCCCTGATGGGGAAGCAGACTCCCCATCAAGCTGGAAGCCAGACACAAGCTAGATTCCAGGACCCCGAGATCATGAACTGAGCTGAAGGCAGATGGTTAACCAACTGAGCTATCCAGGCACACCCCTAATATAACAGAGACAGTACTCAGCTCTCTCAAAACCTGAATAAACTGTGGAAATTAAATTTGTATTTAGATTTTTTCAGTTATATCTATTGACAAAATGTATACTATTTGGAGTAGTTTGGAAGGTCATAGGGAAGCATCTTATGTTTATACTTATATTAGGAATATTTTAGGATTATATTAATTTCACATAGTCTAATGGTTTTAGTTTTCCTGTAGAAAAATACAATGTAACAAAAAAATCAGGATTTCAGATAAATATCTAAGATCTGACAGAATATACAGATGATATGCAGCAACCAGCCTAGGAACCCAACATCTCAGGAAGCCAACCAGCCTAGGAACCCAACATCTCAGGAAGCCAACCTATTATCTATAGTAACCAATCCAAGAAGTCAGACTATTACCCCAAGGAACCAATCTATGAAGACAAACAATATCCACAGTTACCGTCAGCTCAAAATGAACAGCACTTAATTAACAAGTGTCAGCTTCCCTAATTTTTGCCTCCACTTCAAACCTAGGATCAGCTAGAGAAAGCCAATCACATGTAATGCCCCACTTCTAGTTAGTCTGACTCAAACTTGTCTATGTCAACATCCACCAATCAAGACAGAGCTGAAAGCTTCCCTTTTTTCTACTACAAAGTTTTCCCACTCCTCTGCCTTACTTTTGAGTCTCTACCAAACTCAAGGGATGGTGACTAATTAATTCCCTTGCTACAGCAAACTCTGAATAAATAGCTTTTGATTATTTTCATTTTACTGTTCTCCATGGTTATAGATCTTTAGATAAAAGTCTTTCTATTAAAAATTTTTCAGGGTACCTGGGTGGCTCAGTAGGTTAAGCCTCTGCCTTCAGCTCAGGTCCCAATCAGGCCACTATCTCAGTGTCTTGGGATAGAGCCCCCGCATCGGGTTCACTGCTCAGCAGGGAGCCTGCTTCCTCCTCTCTCTCTGCCTGCTTCTCTGCCTACTTATGATCTCTGTCAAATAAATAAATAAAATCTTAAAAAAAAAAAAAAGCTTTCAGGTAGCCTACTTTATCAGGTAGTCTTTTCTCAAGTCTGTTATAATTGATATAAACTGAGAATAAAACATATTCATTAGATAGTCTTTAAAAATACTTTCTTAAAGTGTTAGTTACCAAACAAAAATGCTAAACTTATCTGATTTTTGGAAAGAAATCTGAAATTTATAACATCAATAAAATTTATTTATTTTTTATTTATTTCCTGTGGTTGATCAGATAAATGAGTTGGTGAAGAGGTGCCTGGTTGGCTAAGTCAGTTAAGTGTCCCTCTTAATTTTGGTTCAGATCATGACCTTAGGGTCCTGAGATTGAGCCCCAAGTGGACTCTGCACCAGGCATGGAATCTGTTTAAGATTCTTTCTCTCCCTCTGCCCCTTCCCCAATGCCCTCCCCCAAACACGCTCTCACCCTCTCAAATGAATAAATAAATAGCTGAAGATCGAAGACTCAATGTTTAAAAAAGGGCGAATCTGTATCACAATGTTCATAGCAGCAATGGCCACAGTCGCCAAACTATGGAGGGTCAAGATGCCCTTCAACAGATGAATGGATAAAGAAGAAATGGTCCGTATATACAATGGAGTATTATGCCTCCATCAAAAGGGATGAATACCCAACTTTTGTATCAACACAGACAGGACTGGATGAGATTATGCTGAGTGAAATGAGTCAAGCAGAGAAAGTCAATTATCATATGGTTTCACTTACTTGTGGGGCATAGGGAATAACACAGAGGACATTGGGAGGAGAGGAGAAGTGAATTGGGGGAAATCAGAATGGGAGATGAACCATGAGAGACTGTGGACTCTGAGAAACAAACTGAGGGGTTTGGAGGGGAGGGCAGTGGGGGATTGGGTGAGCCTGGTGGTGGGTATTAAGGGGCACATGTATTGCATGGAACACTGAGTGTGGTGTATAAACAATGGATCTTGGAACCCTGAAAAAAAATAAATAAAAGCTTATTTAAAGTAGAATTAGAGTGAGCTTAGTTGAGATAGGACACTTGAATTTATCCCTCATTTTATTCTCTAAATCTTTGTGAATGACTTTGAATAGGCTTTAGTTTACTTGATGTTTTGCCTGTTAATCCTTTCTTCTTTGCACTCTTTCTACTAATGGTTAAAAAAAAAAAATCCCCTGTATTTCCCATATTTTTAAAACAGGACAAAACTTATAAGTAAGAAAAAAGAAAAGGAATCATATATCAGTGATGGACTTCAGGGAACTTGCAGGAAATTAAAACAAAAACTTACACAAACTGTGCTATATCTGTTGCTATATTAATAATAGGGACCATCTTTAACACCATGTCAACATGTAACACTGGAACTTAAAAGATATGAACACATGTTTGTACAGAGTCATTTCCTTGCTGTTGCCTATTTTCCACAGAGTTGATAACACCTTATATTTAACTAAATCTAAAGGGTTTTTGTTTTTTTGTGTGTGTTTGTTTGTTTGTTTGTTTGTTTTTCATCTGAAATGTTTTGATTTGCTCAAGTTCCCAAGATACCGAGAGCCATGGATACTCCAGGGATAGGTCCTGGTAATTTAAGTAAAAAAGTAGATTATTGGTAATACATTTTTACCCCAAATAACCTCACTGCTCTTTAAACCTTTCTCTAGCTTTAGGTTTTAGAACACTATGTTAAGTCTCCCTCTTCGCAGATTCTGGATTGTTAGTTTCTAACTAATCTCTTTGCTACATTACTCTCCCCGTCCCCCATAACCCTAATTCTACATCTTACCAAATTTACAACTCCATCTTAACAAATTAGCAAATGCATAAATCAGGAATTTGATAGCTCATTATTGAGTAACTAATAATCAAAGAAGAATTTAGATAATATATGAACACATAATTAAAGGGAGTAAAATTGATGAATTGTTTCAAGAATCCATTGAGAGCATGCTGAATTTTCATTTAACAGTTTTAATACTGTTTTTTACTATTGAGATGAATAAAATATCATTTTAATCTCCTTTGGATTTTCATTTCTAGTTTTCACCTTCTCTCTTTTCTTTCTTTTCTCTTTTACTCTTCACTTATGTCATTTTTTTTTTCTAACCCTCTTTCTTCAATTGTTACACCAAAATATGTAAGATTCTTGGTTATTATAGTCATAATTTATTAGGGTATATAGACATTGTAGAGGGTTCTAATTTCCTTCATAAAGCAATAGTTGATTATTTGGAAAAATGGAATAAATTCTTTTATTGTGAACTCCACAAATTTTGTATTTCTTTTTTTTTTCTTAAAGATTTTATTTATTTATTTGACAGACAGAGATCACAAGTAGGCAGAGAGGGAGAGAGGAGGAAGCAAGCTCGCGGCTCGATCCCAGGACCCTGAGATCATGACCTGAGCTGAAGGCAGAGGCTTTAACCCACTGAGCCACCCAGGTGCCCCACAAATTTTGTATTTCTGACCACGAATATGTGAAAGGGAGCTAATAATTCATCTATAATTATTTCCATGCATTCAAATCAATGCTGTCATATTTACATATTACTGCTCAGGCAGAAGTGAAGTCATACTCAGGCATATTGACAAAGAACCTAAAGCTGACTTGCAGTACACCTGTTACTGGACATTTATTCTGATGCAAGGGATAGCAGAGGATATGATATAACCTCACATTTCTCATAAAGTTCCTCATGCTGTTAAAATAACAGAAAATATTTATTTCTAATTTATTAAAATTATTGCATTTTTCTCTTCTATGGAAAGAGAAAATATGCAACTCAGTGTAGTTTCCTGGTAGTCCCAGTGTTTGCTTTATGCTTCTGGTTAAGCTTACTTTCTCAGTTGTTAGTGCTTTTAAATTGGTTAGTGTGGGTAGTGATAGTTTTCATTTTCAAAAATAATTGAATTTTTTTTCTCTGTGGAAACCTTCAGCTAGAAAACTACCTTACTTATTTCAGGTAAGCAAAAAACAAACAAACAAACAAACAAAAAACTTCTGGTGACTGGAAAAAAATAAAAATACCTGAAAAAATCTCAAAATCTCCTGATTTTCTTAAAGATTTTATTTATTTATTTGACAGGCAGAGATCACAAGTTGGCAGGGAGGCAGGCAGAGAGAGAGGGGGAAGCAGGCTCCCTGCTGGGCAGAGAGCCCTATTCGGGGCTCGATCCCAGAACCCTGGGATCATGACCTCAGCTGAAAGCAGAGGCTTAACCCACTGAGCCACCCAGGCACCCCAAAATCTCCTGATTTAAAATCTAAAGCACTTGCCATGGCTATATTTTTCTTGATACATGTGTAACTGAACATAGAGGAAGTTATGGTAATATTTGTTTCTAAGCACACTCAGTATGCTTGCAGGTAAATAAAGGCAACATGTATGAAATCAAAGCATGCCTATAATGCCCACTAAAAATGATTAATGTCAGTAGTATTAGCACAATGGGTCAAAAAATACAGAATGCAGTCTATGGTGATGATGAATTATATACAACAAAAAATAATTCCACATGAGATCATTATCTAACATTATTTTAGAATCAGGGAATTATTATGCCCTAAACTTTATGGATGAGTATAACCTAGTCTATTTTTTTTTTTTAACACAGTAAGTGAAGTAGAAACTCAGTTCAACAAAGAAGTTTCAGAAAATTTAACAGCCAAACACAATGTTTTCAAAATCAGAAACCACCTTGCCTGTCCAGGTGCACAATTCAATATTTTTGGGTTTATAAAGAATCTACAGTAAAATACTTCGTCAGAAACATGCTAAAAGTTTTATTATTCAGAAGTTTATATAAAAAATATAATTGAGGGATGCCTACGTGGCTCAGTCGTTTGAGCATCTGCCTTCTGCTCAGGTAATGATCCCAGGATCCTGGGATCAAGTCCCACATTGAGCTCCTTGCTCAGTGGTGAGCTTGTTTCTCCCTCTGCCTGCTTTTCCCCCTGCTTATGCTCTCTCTCTCTCTGATGAATAAATAAATAAAATCATTAAAAAATATGTAATTGAGTTTTACATTTATTACAGAATCCACTCATGCATAAAAACAACATTAAGTAGTGAGAAGCAGGGGTGCCTAGGTGGCTCAGTGGGTTAAAGCCTCTGCCTTCAGCTCAGGTCATGATCCCAGGGTCCTGGGATGGAGCCCCAAATAGGGCTCTCTGCCCAGCAGGGAGTCTGCTTCACTTCCTCTCTCTCTCTCCACCTGCCTCTTTGCCTGCTTATGAAGTCTGTCTGCCAAATAAATAAATAAAATCTTAAAAAAAAAAGTAGTGATAAGCAGTGATTAAGCTCATTTTTTAAGTTCTTAGAAAACAATGACAAATTTAAAAGTGCCTATATACTTTACACTTTCACCTAATTTTCCATGTACTCTAAAATATTTAAATAAAATATTCTTAGTTTTAATTTTAATATTATAAAATAATTTACTTTTCTTCCTCAGGAGTAATCAAGTCATAGGGATAATATACTTTTTAGACTCTGATATGTAGTTATAATCTGAGACAGGTTTCTTCCGAGGTACAGACTTAAAAAAAAAAAAGTTTGCTTCAGGTTCATAATCTACTGAATGATGGGTTATGTGCTTATAGGAAGAGATTAAATTGATATCATGTCAACATGTTATGCTTCATCTTATATTTGCTAAAGAAGTCAGACCTATTGGTCCTTGAAAAATATGCGACACATTTACTGGGAGACATTCATATTGGCCAAAAATATCAACTCAGCTTTAAAACAGGAGCTTTCTGACAATTATATGGTATATGGAGAGATTAGTAACTTGTCTTGGACTGGTTTTCATTGTTTTGTCTGATACAATGAACATAGCAATTCCTTGTGTTTATACTTGAGTCAGGTAAGAACAATATCAATTTACTCAACTTTCAAATTTTAATTAAAATGATATGAATGATTCTGTGCATATGTAAAATATAAGTATACATGTTATTTACATATTGTAATATCTTTGTCCATCTCTAAATCTCTCTCTCTCTCTTTTTTTTTTTAAGTAGGCTCCATGTCCAACATGGGGTTTGAGCTCATGGACCTGAGATTTAGAGTCACACGCTCAATGGACTGACCTAACCAGGGACCCCAATCTCTAAATCTTATTGAGAATCTTTCTTCCTCTTAGTCCCCACCCATTCTCCAAAATGCAATTACTCAGAGAACTACTAATGTTCATATCAGTTTACTTCCTTCTGATCTCTCCCTTCCGAATTCAGTTCCTGAGCCACTTCTTACGTTCAAAATTGAGGGGAGAATTGATTTCTTTTGAACAAAATAGTCATCTAGTCCATGCCCATCATGAAGAATAGGCAGACAGTCTGAGGGTTTATTTGGTTTGACTTTCAACTCATAGAATTAAACAGTAAAATATAAAATCCTCAGAAATGGAAGTATAAAACATAAAATTAATTTTGAAAAAAGTTGGTTTGTGTTGCCTCTAAGTTGAATATATAAAATTAAGTAGTAAAATATAAAATGTCCATAAATACAAAGTCTGCATATGTGAAGTATGTGGTTATCCTTTGTTTCAAAGACAAAACTTTATGGAAAGTATAAAATGGACTGTTTCGCCATTTCATTTAGAGGATGGATTTATTGTACAAGAAATGAGTGGCTTCAGTAGGACCTTACATTTTAGAGGTTTCACATTTTAAGAATCAAGAAAATCTGGCAGAAGCCCTGAGTCCTCTCCATGGGTCCTATTGTTACAGTCTCAGTTTTCATGCAAAAAAACAAACAAACAAACAAACAAACAAACAAAAAGAGCTCTGCCTTGCTTTTCACTTTTAAAAACTGTGCAAAATCTCACATTTTACTGTAATACAGAATATTTACACCAATTTACACCAGCACACCAATAATTCATTAGCACAATATTGAAATCTATCACTAATATATTTCAAAAGCCAGCTGAAGAGAATGTGGAATTGTTTTTTGTTTTTGTTTTTGTTTTTGTTTTGCTTTGTTTTTGTTTGTTTTTAAATATTCTAAAATATCCCTCTAGAATTAAATCAGAGAAATGTGTGCATGGAAAATTGTTGCTTTGTTGGTCAGATGTTGGATAGTCTTTACCAAACTGTATCTTGGAAATTTGTTCCTAGGTATGGTAAAAGGGAGTACCTTTAACCTCCTTACCTTAGGCTATATAGATCTGGGACTAGAGCTAATATAGTATACAAATTATATAAATTATTATACAAATTATACAAATAATACAAATTATAGTAGTAGGAATCATTACTTCTGGCAGGAAGAGATTCTATTTCTATAATATATGATTTCACAATGGAAGTGCTATTGTCCCAAAAAGGGTGAAAATTTATTCTGGGAGGAAGAGAGTAAAAAAAAAATTCTTAATATTTTATATATAAGAGATATACATATAGTACATAAAGATATATACAGCACATCTGTGTAATTAAAACTTTCAACGAGGGGCAATAATGCAGACAGAAGGGGGAAAACACTATTCTAATGAATGCTTAATCCTAAATAATCTAAACAACTAAACTCTTGAGGAGTACATGGAATCATAATTTGAAGAATGCACTTGATCTCAGGGCACCTGGGTGACTCAGTAGGTAATGCATCTACCTTTGGCTCAGGTCATGATCCTTGGGATCCTGGGATGGAACACCCCCCACCATGGGGCTTCCTGCACAGTGGGGCATCTTTCTCCCTCTGACCCTCCCTACTTGTGCACAAATTCACTGTCTCTATCTTAAAAACAAAACAAAACAAAAATCAACAACAACAAAAAACAAAACAACACTTGGTCTCATCACTGAGTATGATTTTAATTATTCAACTGTTCACTCACCCTGATAGATTTTGCAGGACAAACCATTTATTTTACAAGAAATAGCCTTATAAACCTCCCTGTTATTTTTACTGGATGGGTTATTTTGAGGGAAACCATTCAAAAACGTTACATAGTATTTTCATGTTTAGGACTTTTTTTTTTTTTTTTTTTTTTTTTTTTTTTTTTTTTTTTTTTTTTTTTTTTTTTTTTTTTAGTAATCTCTACACCTGATGTGGTACTTGAACTCACAAACCTGAGATCAAGTGACATTTCCTCTGATTGATGCAGTCATGCACTGCTCATGTTTAGGACCTTTGAATGAAACATTACCCTGGCCTCAATCCTGAGAATAATTATTCTCTTGATCATCTGTTTTTCTTGTGAACCTTATGGAATCTATAACTGACTTTACTTCTTGCTTCACACTGGCTAATGCAAACATAATCAAAATTTTATCCCCAGAAATAGAAAGTAGAAAAGGCCTAAAAAGATGTACTTGTATTAACCTAAGTTTGACAGGTTTATAATGCTTTCTGGCATGTTTTTGTCTTATTTTTTAATATATTTTTAAGTTTATCTGATTTTAAATGAATCCTTTTGTGGTTTAAACTACCTGCTATCACTTTTATAATATGGAAGAGATACATATAAAAGTAGTTTTCCTTTATTTTTTTAAATTTGTTTCCAAATTTACTGAGTACCCTCCAGAATTAAAATTTCAAGTGCGTAAACTCAGAGTCAAATTTGTCATTTAATAAGAATGCTTTTATTCAAGTGTAAACATCATCTTTTATGATTTTGAGAATGCACTTTGTATTGTTTGTGTAATGAATGCGTTTGTGTGCACACTCTAAGCTAGAGTCTAATCAATTTTTAAGAGAAAGAAACTTAAGAAGTTGTATATTCCTCACCCCTTTTTTGTCACAGAACACTGACTACAACAAAAAAATTAAGAAGTAGTCCCCATACAATGCACACTCACAATGTTACAGAGACTGTGATTTCAATCATATTAGCAGAAACTCACTGAAGGACTGAGGGATATGACAGAGAGTATAAATACACTTATCAAGAGAAAGACTTCTGTGTAAAGAGATTTCTATTTCTCAGATATTTAAAGTTAAAATGACCTAGATTTGAAATTCATCTTAAATTAAACCCTGGGGCTACAGCACATAGTTACTCTTGCTTGTGCAATAAAGTGCCTATCTTTGGATCAAACAATACAATCTAAAGAATCATCACTGTCACAAGACCCTAAACTCCTTAAATACATTGCCTTGAGGGACGCCTGGGTGGCTCAGTTGGTTAAGCAGCTGCCTTCAGCTCAGGTCATGATCCCAGCGTCCTGGGATCGAGTCCCACCCACATTAGGCTCCTTGCTCAGCAGGGAGCCTGCTTCTCCCTCTGCCTCTGCCTACCACTCTGTCTGCCTGTGCTCTCTCTCTCTCTCTCTCTAACAAATAAATAAATAAAATCTTAAAAAAAAATACATTCCCTTGAGAAATGGAGGGCTATGAGTGGCATGAAAAGGGGACAGAAATTGTATAGAGATTGGAAGTATTAAATGGAAAATTAGGGTCCTCAGTGTCCTTATCACTAGAATAAAGGGAAACTTAAATAAGATGCAAGGTGGTGCTATAGTGGCTAAGTTTCCTCCCACCCCCAATCAAATTAATACTCGGTTTTATGTTTTTATGAGCTATAAATCCAGTTGATTCTATGTTAGGATTTTATTTAGTTTGCTTGAGTGGTTGTTTCTTTATTTAAAAAGAATTCTTCTAAAATTCTTTAAAATTCTTTAAGTTGTTTTACTTAACAAAATTTCTCAAAAGGAACCAAAATTTTCCAGAATCAGGAGTTACTAAATTATATAGCTATTTTTAAATTATAAACTAATCAACAATAGCATCTTTTTGTAGTGATGAATAAAGTGCTCAAACTTAAGACACACGATTTTTACATTTCCAAAGGGGCATTGAAGAGCCATATTTCATAATTTGAATTAATATTAGGTGCTTAATCACAAGACTCATAAAAATCCTCCATTAAAGCAGAAAAAATAGCCACGTGTAAGGAAAAGATATGCTATAGTTTAGCTCAAATTGCATAATATGTCTAATATATGTGTTTTTAAAAATCTAATTTAAACATCAGAGTAACATTTTAGCTTTAGTTATGTAATTCAATGTGATAATCATACTGATGTCACCTTTTAATATTCCCTAAGTTGAAAGAATTTAAAAAAAAAAAAACTTTGCGCTTCTTTTTTCCATTTAGTAATTGATAACTTTTACCTCTGTTTTTCTAGTAAAACATCATGCTTTCTTAAGCCTTGGAAATATCATTCTAAAAATTCTCCACTATTTTAATGTTTGAAGAAAAAGTGAAGTTTTATTCATGGAATAGAGCTTTTATGTCAAGCAAAGATATAAAATGTTTTGATAGTACCTGTTCTTCCTATTTTATAACTGAAATAAACTCTACTTTGTTATAAAACCATCTAAAATGTTACCTGGGTAAAAACTTTACTCCTGGATATAACAACAATGAAAAAAGTAGTGATTTTGCATTTATAATTTATAGTGTATAAAGAAGTAATTAAATATTAGATATCTAAAGATAATTTCTTTGAAGGAAGGCATTTTTAGGCATTACAGTTTGAAAAACTTATAAGTGTTTGAAAAACTACCTCATATAAAAGCAAAAATGTTTGATGCTATATTTCTATAAATTTTCATGTATATAATTTTTCTACAATTTTTGTGCTTACATATATAGATATATCTTTAGATAACTATAATATGAATTGTATAAATATATAGTAGAATATTCTCAGCATGGTTTCATTCTAATTTCAATTTATGTAGAACAGCATATAACAGAATTTTAAGAGTTTCAAGACAGAGAGCTGAAGATCTAATCCTATAGCCATTGTTAAGCCTCAGTATCCACCTATATCTTATTATAAAGCTGTTGCAAATATTAAATAAGGTAACTGTGTCTCTGACAATGTTTGCTCATTAACTACATGTTTTTCTTCCATTTCTATATTAACATTCATTTACTCAAGAAGCATATTTTAGAATTCTAGTCTGTAATTTGCACTCTAATAGAACTGATGCACAGAATTTTCCTTTAGTTCTGAAAATAAATAATTCCTAATATTTCATTAAATTATTTTAACTGTTTACTCTTCAATTGAAAAATTTATTCAGAAAGAAAATAAAGAACATTTTATTTAGAATAGACAAATATGTTATTTCTGTTGTTAGTGAAGCAATTCACAACAAAATTATTTTATTTGTTATATATTCCACCTAATAGTAATCTGAGGGCAAACAGAAGTTACTCATATTGATAAAATTTTTGAATACCTTTTGTTAGTTTGGGTACCCTCAGAACTAGACTTGAAATCAAGGATTCTGTTCAGGTAATTTATAGTAGATGTACGTGAGGAACCAAATTGCAGGGAAGGAAAGGCAGTGATAATGGTTGGCTACATAGTGGAATAGTGAGAATACTGCCACAAATACAAGCCTAAGTATTACTAACCAAGAAGTAAAGGAAGCTTGTGCATTTACATTCATTTACTGACTGCTCAGTAATTAAGGTTTCACCACATTGGGAATATTTCCAAACACATCCAGCATCCTGAGGACAGATCAATGGAAAAGGTATAGATGCTGGCTCTTGGAAGTCAGGCTACATGGAAGTAGTTAGATGCTACTGCTACAGCACTGATTGCAACTGCTATAAACTTTTTTTTTTAATCACCCAAATATTTTAAAATATAAAATACTCATTCAAGTTAATTTTAATTTAATACTATATATTTCAAAAACTGAGTTTGATGAAAAGTTTCATTACTCAAAGAACTTAAGATCATACACATTTCCTTTATTTCTTTTTTCTTTATTTTTTTTTTCTTTTTAAGAGAGATAATGTGCATGTGTAGTGGGGAGAGAAAGGGGCATGGAGAGAGGGGGAGAGAGAATTTTAAGCAGGCTCTATGTCCAGCACAGAGCCCAACACGGGGCTCAGTCTCATGACCTTGAGATCATGACCTAAGCTGAAATCAAAAGTCAGATGCTTAACCACCTGAGTCACCTGGGCACCCCAAGATCATATACATTTTATTAAAATAGCAGAATAATAATTGTGTTTTTTTCACAAAGACTAGAAAGTAGAGAAAAAGAAAGTCAGAAAAGTGTGTACATAATACTGTGAAGAGATAATCAATGTTAATTTTTTTGAATATATCAAGATTTTTTCTAGTACATATCTACATTGCTAACTATAATAGGTTTTTTAATTTATTTTTTATTCTAGTGTAATTAATATAGTGTTATATTAATTTCAGGTAAACTGTATATATTATATATATACATTATATATAAATGCATAAAATATATAGAAAAATAAAAATATAAATATATAAGTATATATTTTTATACATAAATATATATATTGCATATAATGTATAACCCATGCTCTTTACTTCATAGCATCGATGTTCCAAAACCAAGAGAGAAAGTCCCAATTCAGACTTTTCAAGCTGCAGCTTATATTGTAATTGCTAATGTTCTATAGAACAAAACAAATCACAAAGCCAGCCCAACATCAGTGTGAGATGGTATGGATAAAGGGGATGAATAGCAAGAAGGGAATAAAATATTATAAAATACCATACTATATAGTTCAGTAAAATACCTTTCTCAAGAAGCTCACAGATTAGTGGAAGGGAAAGGGAGATGAACAAAACATAACTTCCAAAGTTATGTCATAATAAAATTATTGAAACTGATCAAGATGGCCTAAGCTTTAGACAGGTTTCTTTCCAACCATAGGTTCCTGACCTCCCTTTCTTTAGAGCGTTTAATTTAGAACCCATGCAGTTGTAAGTTCTTTCTCTGATTCTTTCAGGTATCAATCTTCTCTCAGTCTCTTGCCAGTTTTACAACACAGGAATGTCTTTCTCAAGGACATCTCTTTGAAATGTAATTAATCAAACAAACAAACAAACAAACCAAAAAAAGTAGTGCTTCTATCTTCTATCTTCTGGTCTCTGTGGAAGGATAGGAGCCTAAATTCCATAAGCATCAATTAGCATAACACAAATGACCTAAGGACATTAACCAAGCTACCTTCCCCTTAACTTCCTCTGGTACTTTTTCACCATTCTCCTCAGCAATAAAAACATTCCTATCCCTTGTTTCAGTAGCACTGGATTTAATCTCTCTCTCTGATTGCAATTGCAATAGTCTTCCTTGCCTGTTTAACTTGTCCAGTGCAATTTTCTTTGACAGAACCAAGAAGAGAGTTTTAATCTGTCATGGACAGAGTAGTAGACTAGGAATCAGGAAAGATTCTAGTATAGGTATTGCATGAATTTACTGCTTATACTCTGGATTACTTCGGAAACATAATATGACCTTTCCCTTGGGGGAACCTATTGAATAATGACTGAGTTTCTTAATTTTCTACAAAAAAGAAACAATGATCTAGAGTTAAAGAAAATATTGCCTAATTCTATCCTAATACCTTCACTCAAACCTTGTGAACTATGTTGCATTTTCAGAGTTAACTTGATACTAGTAATGGTGTATCTTCACCAAGGAACATGCATTTATTTTCCTCAATATTTATTATAAAATTGGAAATCGATACTCTAGCATTCTAATTATACTACTGTGAATTTTGATAGTAAAAGAGGTTAGAATGATGCTTCAACAATCTCAAGAGAGCAGGTTTTCTAAGAGAGCTACAACATTTTTTGAAATTAAAAATCATTCTTTAATATGAGGTCGAAATTTTCCCCTGGTATTAACTTTGATGTTGAGAAATTATTCCATTTTCAAGTTGTTAAGAGGTGGCCCTGGTCTGTACTTTTGTATCCCAGTAAAAGTCATATGTTAAAATCCTGATGCCAAAGGTAATGATTAGGAAGTGATGGTAAAGCCCTCATGAATGGGCCTAGTACCCTTATAAAAGTGACCCTATAGCTAGTATCTAAAATCTACAAAGAGCTTAGCAAACTCAACACCCAAAGAACAAATAATCCAATCAAGAAATGGGCAGAGGACATGAACAGACATTTCTGCAAAGAAGACATCCAGATGGCCAACAGACACATGAAAAAGGGCTCCATATCACTGGGCATCAGGGAAATACAAATCAAAACCACAATGAGATACCACCTCACACCAGTCAGAATGGCTAAAATGAACAAGTCAGGAAATGACAGATGCTGGCGAGGATGCGGAGAAAGGGGAACCCTCCTACACTGTTGGTGGGAATGCAAGCTGGTGCAACCACTCTGGAAAACAGCATGGAGGTTCCTCAAAAAATTGAAAATAGAGCTACCTTATGACCCAGCAATTGCACTACTGGGTATCTATCCTAAAGATACAAACGTAGTGATCCAAAGGGGCACGTGTACCCGAATGTTTATAGCAGCAATGTCCACAATAGCCAAGTTATGGAAAGAACCTAGATGTCCATCAACAGAAGAATGGATAAAGAAGATGTGGTATATATATACGATGGAATACTATGCAGCCATCAAAAGAAATGAAATCTTACCATTTGCGACGACATGGATGGAACTAGAGCGTATTATGCTTAGCGAAATAAGTCAACTGGAGAAAGAGAACTACCACATGATCTCCCTGATATGAGGAAGTGGAGATGCAACGGGGGTGGGAGTTAAGGTGGTAGGAAAAGTAAAAATGAAAGAAGATGGGATCGGGAGGGAGAAAAACCAAAAGAGACTCTTAATGTCATAAAACAAACTGAGGGGGGTGGGGGGAAGAGGGGTTGGGTGAGGGTGATGGGGTTACATCATATGTTTAAATAAAGCTTAAATAAAGTAAAAAAAAAAAAAAAAAGTGACCCTATAAAGACTCCTGGGTGGCTCAGTTGGTTGGGTGGCGCCCCTCTCCTTCTGCCCACCCCCCTCGTTCTCTCTCTCTAAAATTATTAAATAAATCTTAAAAAAAGTAGTCATTAAGAAGACCTATAGTGAAACAAAACACTTAATTTACAGAATAAAAAAACAGAGACTCAATATTAAGGTAGGAATGGACAAAATACAGTACTACATGAAAACAGGAGTTGACAAAATTCGTAAGAGAAATTAGGGTATGGACAGCAGAAGAAACTCATCCCAGAACTGAGATTAAATTAAAAATGCATAAGGGAGAAGTGTTCCCACTAAAAATGCAATAAAGAGTACTGATGAAAGAAAATAGCCACAAACCAAAAAAGAAAATGTCAGAAAGACTGAAATTAAGAAGTATTAAAATTAGAGAGTTAGTGGTGGATTTAAATGATTGATGAAGAAATTCCAACATATGTACAATTAACATATCTGGAAAAGAAAAAATTAAAAAAAGACAGAAATGGTATTTAAACTATAGCATGATAAATTTTCAGAAATATATATAACACTTGAACTTACCAATAAAACAGACTCAGGATGAAACTGAAAATCCTGATTGCAAATACCAATAGTAAGACATATTCTTATAGAATTTCTTGGATCTGGGCAAAAAGATCAAAAAATTGAAATGGAGAGAAACCCACAATGCACCCAAATGCTCAAAAACAGCATATAAATGAGACAACAGGAGAACAATTTGAGATTTCAAAAATCTTAAGGAAATAAATTTTGAGCCAAGAGTTTTATACCAAGTTAAGCTAACCTTAGGTGCAAAGGCTATTGTACTAGAATTACAAAAACTTAAGAATTCAGGATATCATATACACAGATGTTCCAGAAAAATCTACTAGAAAACTTCACCCAAATAAAATACACTGGTGAGACTTTTGCAGAAGGTCTCATAATGAATATAGGACATATTTAATTGTACAGCTAAAGCTAAATCAAAAATAAAAATAAGTGCAAGAATAGTATGTCAACATTTTTTGCTCTACCAAAGTAGAAATAACACAATGAAATAAATTGGAGAAGGGAGGATGAAGCAGAAGAAGCTTGTTGATAAAACGCTAAGAAAATAAGTGGGACATGGAATAAAGTATTAGCATTTAAAGCAAATAAAGAGAAACCTAAGTAAAGAAATAAATTACTATAAAAATCATAAGAAGTATAATTATTAAGGGAATCACTAGAAAAGTGGAATGGAAAGTAATGAAAAAAGCAATATAAAAGTAATTTTAAAAATCAACAGACTAGAGTCACACTGATACTATAACCTACATAGTAAGTATAATCTAAAATAATACCACAGAACTAAGCCCAAACATGGTAATCACATCAATAAATATAAATAGATACAGTCACTTACTAAAGTAATTTTAAACCACCACAAATCAAAACAACTCAAGGCTATATACAAGGTACACAAACAAATCGAAACAAAGTTATTGAGAAAGGCTAAAAACGAAGGGATGGGCAAATGTATACCAGCAAATGCAAATTTTAAAAAGCAAGGTTGTCAAGAAATATGAAGAATTCAATTTTACTCTACTTGAAAGTTAACAAATTATCTTGCCTATCTCATGCATGCTGGAAGAAGATGTGATACCCCTGGGTCACAAAGAACATTATTATTCACAAGTCAGCAGGCAGCGCAAACTTAACTTTACACTGATTCTCCTGGCCCCTCAAGCCCCGCAGAGGTTTGGTGCCACATATGCGGCAGCTGTGTATGATAGCCAATGAACCCTGAATTCAGGAATCTGAGACTATTAGCATGAGCTGCAAGCAAATGGGTCTAGCCTTTACCTTGTAAAGAGACATATTCATTATACTAGACAAACAGTAAACCCACCAGTCTTTTGTTCTAGAAACAGACACATTATCATTCATAGCTGTTTAGTATACAAACATTGTATTAATCACCCCTTTGAAGAATGAAGGATTACTGATCTAGGGATATGGGGATGGCCAGACACATAATCTAATACTAAACAAATAAATCCAACAGCAGTTTATTAATCCTATTTACTCCCAGCCTATTAAGAACAAAGATGGCATTCAGGGCCCTATGGGGTAGTAGCCAGAACAGAGAGGACAAGCAGAGGCTCTGGAAGGCTGACTCTGACACCTCAACAAGAATGATATATAGGTGGCAAATAAGCATATGAAAACATGCTCCATATCTTATGTCATCAGGGAAATGCAAATTATAAGATACCATTTGTGCACCTATTAGAATGGCAGATATCCAGAACAGTGACAAACAGAAGACTGGCAAAGATGTGGAGCAACAGGGAATCTCAAATGTTGCTGGTGGGAATGCAAAATAGTACAGCCATTTTAGAGGATAGTTTGGTGTGTTGCTTCTAACACTAAAAATACAATTACTATATGATCCAACAATTTTAATCCTTTGCATTTACCCAAAGAAGCTGAAAACTTAGGTCTGCATAAAAACCTATATGCCTAGATGTTGTAGCAGCTTTATTCATGATTACCAGAGGTTGGAAGCAACACATGTCCTTCAATTCAGTAGGTGAATGTTTAAATAAATGCTAGTATATCCAGACAAAGGAATATTATCCCTCATTACAAAGAAATGAGCTACCAAGTCATGAAAAGTCATAAAGGATCCTTCAGTGAATATTGCTAAATGAAAGAAGTCAATATGAAAATGTCATTTGATTCCAAACATATGACATTTAGAAAACCAAAACCTATGGAGAAAATTAAAAAAAAAAATCAGTGGTTGCCATAGGTGTATTCAGGATGGTTGGATGTGGGAAGAGAGATGAATAGGCAGAGCACAAAGGAATTTTAGGGCAGTGAAAAATACTTTGTATGATACTATAATGATGGATATATGTCATTATACATTGTCCAAACACATAGAATATGCAATACCAAGAGTGAACTCTAACATAAACTATGGACTTTGGGTGATTATGATGTGTCAATGCATGTCCATTCCTCATAAGAAGTCTCATTCTGATAAGTGATACTGTCAATGGAGGAAGCAGAGGGAGTATAGGGGAAATCTCTGTATTTTTCTTTCAATTTTGCTATAAACCTAAAACTGACTTTTAAAAAAGTATTTAAAAAATTATGTTTCAGAAGATGAAAATTCATAGGGGAAACTTATAACATTTATGGTACGTTCTTGGTTGTTACACAGCCACCATCTTCATATAGATGCAAGGTAAAATAGAAGGGACACAGAAGCAATGAGATTAAACATACTACTCTCTGGCCTAGAAAGATTAATTAGACAAAGACAAAATAAGGAGAGTGAATACCAAAACCAATAACTTACACCTACTGTTGCATCAGATTTTAGAACAGTAATAATTGGCAACATACCTTAAAATATTTAGGAAATTGACCATATACAGGTCACATGCACACGCACACACACACACACACACACACACACACACACGTTTCATTAAAAAGAAATAGTACAAAGATGTTGAGTAATCAAACTCAACACACACAAAACAGATAATCACATCAAAAAATGGGCAGAAGACATGAATAGACACTTCTCCAAAGAAGACATACAAATGGCTAACAGACACATGAAAAAATGTTCATCATCATTAGTCATCAGGGAAATTCAAATCAAAACCACATTGAGATACCACCTTACACCAGTTAGAATGGCCAAAATTAACAAGACAGTAAACAACATGTACTGGAGAGGATATGGAGAAAGGAGAACCCTCTTACACTGTTGGTGGGAATGCAAGTTGGTACAGCCACTTTGGAGATTCCTCAAGAAATTAAAAATAGAGCTACCCTATGACCCTGCAATTGCACTACTGGGTATTTACCCCAACGATACAGATGTAGTGAAAAGTAGGGCCATCTGTACCCCAATGTTCATAGCAACAATGGCCACAGTCACCAAACTGTGGAAAGAACCAAGATGCCCTTCAATGGATGAATGGATAAGGAAGATGTGGTCCATATATACTATGGAATATTGTGCCTCCATCAGAAAGGATGAATACTCAACTTTTATATCAACATGGACAGGACTGGAAGAGATTGTGCTGAGTGAAATAAGTCAAGGAGAGAGAGTCAGTTATCATATGGTTTCACTCACTTGTGGAGCATAAGGGATAACATGGAGGACATGGGGAGAAGGAGAGGACAAGTGAGTTGGGGGAAATTGGAGGGGGAGACAAATCATGAGAGACTGGACTCTGAGAAACAAACAGAGGGGAGGGGGGTGGGGGGAAGGTGGTGGGGGTTGGTGAGCCTGGTGGTGGGTATTAAGGAGGGTACGTATTGAATGGAGCACTGGGTGTGATGCATAAACAATGAGTCTTGGAACATTGAGAAAAAGTAAAATAAAATTACAAAAAAAAAGTTGGAAAAAAAAAAAAAGCAGTAATACTAGAAACTGCTAACAAAAGAAAGCAAACATGGGGCACCTGGCCGGTTCACTGCATTTCTAGAAATGAGAATACCTTTCCTTTGATTTCATCAGCTTAATTTATTTCACTTCAAATATTTACTTCTAAATTTAGTGGATTTGCATCTTTCTTCCTGATTTCAAGAATCTTTTACTTTACAACCTGCATCTTGGCCACCCTCCCATTTTATCCAAATAAAAAGTCATCTTCATCCTTAATTTTCTGGCATAAAAATTATCTTTTGTTTTCTTTACTAAATTATGCTTAGGAGTATGTTTGTGCTCACATTATGCTAAGTGAAAGAAGCTAGTCATACTAAGCCACATACAATGTGATTCTATTTATACGGAATATTCTATGGAGAAAGTAGATTAGTGATTGCCATGGAATGAGGGAGGGAAAGGGAAGAACAACAACAACAACAAAAAAAAACTGCTAATGGATATAGTGTTCCTTTTGGGGATAATAAAAGTGTTGGGAAATTAGATACTGGTTGGTGATGATCATCAACTTTGTGACTATACTAAAAAAACAGTGAATTTCATACATAAAAGGGTGAATTCTATGTGAAGTGCATCTTAATAACTTTGGGTGTCTGTGTACATGTACATATATATATTTAATAGAATTCTGGTAGATAGAATAGCCAAATTAGGAATAAAAGCCATATGTCAGTTTTATAATCTGAAATGAAATTTCCTCACAATTTCCATATCTGAGGATTCTGAGACCCAGAGTCTACCCACTTGAAATGGAGACTGGATCTATTTTTGTTGGATACTGCAAAACCATCTCAAACAAAAACAATAGATATTCACCTAATTATTAAAAATAAATGCCATCACTGGAAACTGCAGACTGGAAAATAAAGTCAATACCAAGACATTCTGAGGTCTGTTACATATAGTATCTTTGCTTACCCGATATTCCCACATGTTCCCCTTTGTTAGATTATAAACTTAGGGAGGCCAAATTCTTATCCCACAGTACATCCTTTAGGTCTAAGTTCCTGCCTCTTGTTATTTCCCTGACTCTCAACTGAAATGAGATACTTAACAGGTTGGACAGAGCCCACACAACAGCTTTTTGACTGAAGGATAATTGACATAGAGGTGGCCAAGTAGAAATGTCTTTAACTGCCTCTCTGTCCCTAAACCAGATTTTAAATTAGAAACAGCATTATGGTCCTTCTGGAATTACATAGATTAGCACCTTCTTCAAAGACAAAGGACATAGGAGAGATGATTCTAATATTTCCACAATTAATTCACATGTGCAGTCCCTATATAAATACAGTAAGTTATGGTGGATGAGGTGCACTCCTAGAACTTGTGCCCATACACTGTCTTTAGTTAAAGATAAAGAAGCCTCCTGGCACTTAGTATGTAGCTACTGAACCAGAAAACATGTTCTTTCAATCTCTATCTTTAAGGAAGTTAAAAAAATTTCACTTTTATGTGGGAAAAACTGTAGTACATTTTTACCCATCTTTGCTTCAGAAACATGATGACTCCTTTGTTTTCATACATAATATAATCCCAGGGGTCTTTGATCGTGTTACTATTCCTTAGCCTTTTTCACATTTGTCTTTTATTATTTGTATAATGCTATTCAGTACTGAAGAATAGAAAATAGAGTAGTATACTCTATATATTCTGAAGTATGTACCTCTACAGCATTGAAGATAAACCTCAATGCCAAACAGCTGAAGATAAACCTCTTCAATGAGCAATCCTGCCACTTTTCCTGTCAGAAGTTACTTCTCTGAAAGATTACTTTTCTTGTCAAAAGTCCAGCAGTCCAGAAAATACCATAATGGAGAATGTATTGGATCATGATTACCATGAAGAAATAGGGTTTCTGCAACAGAATAAAGGAAAAGAGTAGTGTATTTCTTAAACTCAGAGGATTCACTGTGGCATCTTTTACTTCATGGCCTGTGATAATCCTAAATGGGTATCTGTAGCAACAACTGCAAACAACAGAGACAATGCAATGAAAGGCTCACAACTTTCAGGGATGATGGTCTGGGTCTCCCCTCTGGTCAGCATCCCAGATCTGCTGAAGTATTGGCTGAGGGTGAAGGCAAGCTGGTGAAGGTAGTAAATGAATGAAATATACACATTGTGCCTGGCCACTGTCTCAAAATTTCCTACAGAGTAGATTTAATTTGGGGCTCAAAAAAATCTGAGTGATAAATAGGATGAATTGTGGTTGAGGTTTCTGGCTACTCAGCATCTCTTCCTTTTGACTACCAATAATTTTGGCTTTTAATATATTAGACAGGGGCACCTGAGGGACTCAGTGGGTTAAGCCTCTGCCTTCAGCTCAGGTCATGATCTCAAGGTCCTGGGATTGAGCCCCACATTGGGCTTTCTGCTCAGCAGGGAGCCTGCTTCCCCCCCACCACCCCTGCCTGCCTCTCTGCCTATTTGTGATCTCTCTCTCTCTGTCAAATAAATAAATAATATCTTAAAAAATATATTAGACAATTCCATGAGTACAGGAACTAAGATAGCGTTTTAGTTCAATTGTTCTTCATAGATTTCAGATTTCTGCCACAGGACTTTCTTTGCAGCAGTGAGGGTCCACTAAGCTTGGAGACAAGAGCAATAGGTAACTTTGGGTAAGTGGATTGCCCCAGGGGCAATCTTCAGATAATGTGGATAAAGTCTGGTAAAAAATAAATGTCCTACTTCTGTCTTTTGAAAAGACAACCACAGGAATGATTCTTTAGTGTTTTTGTTGTTGTTGTTGTTCTGTTTTGTTTTTACAGGAGCAACCTCAATAGAGTATCCCCAGCATCCCCATATTGGCCTTTCTTCTTATCTCACACTTTGTTATCTTGGCCTGCTCCCTAAGAGCTTCCAAACATACTATTTGAATCTAAGTGCCATTTTAAACTTTATTTTAAGCTTAATTAACTCCAAAACTAAGAGCTGGTAATAGTGTATCATCATTCATTTTATTATATATATTTTATACTTTTATCTGATAGTTTTGTTTCATAATTTTAAAAGTTTATCTTCATTGTACTATAAGAGGAATTCCTTTCCAAACTTAATAAATGTAATGGTATGATTGATTTGTATTTTAAAATGCAATGTGTCGCTGCTATCTGAAAAATAAGTGGAGAAAGAGTGAAATACAGACCAATGAGTGTTCTCATTATTGAAGGAATCAAAATGAGAGATGAAAGTGACATGCATATGCTTATAAGGGTAATACAATGAAAAGCACAAAGAAAAATAGATTTTTCAATGAAAGATACAAAAAAAGTAGATTGTTTCCAATACATTTCAGAGTTAGAACTTTTAATATTTAGTGATGATTTAAATGTCATGTATAAGTAAAATAGGAAGCTTTTAGATATAAACCTAAACACCCACATTCCATCCAAAACATTCCCTAAAATTTAGTACTAATGCTTATTAGGAGATGAAATTTTTCCAAAAAATAGAGATAAATCAATTCTGTAATAAAACTAGATAAACATTTGTGGGGGGGTGGGAATTGAGATAAAAGAGAAGAAATAGTAAACTCATGACCTTTGTTTTTTTAGAACAAGGGAAGAATGGTGTCCAGAAGCAAGATCTTACTTTTCCAAGTACAAAGAAAACCTCAGCCTAAAAAAAATAAAAAAATAAATAAAGAGTAAATGAATATAAGGGAAAAAACAAGTTTGTTAAGCATTAAAATCAAAGATGTCAAGTCTGGTAAAAATCCACATTTGAAAATTTCAACACATAAGATATTTTCTAAAAGAATACATTTTTTGGTTAAATTTAGCATATTGGATTAAGAAACTCTGCCTATCACTAATTTTAGTTAATATATTGATTTCTTTATCCCCAAACACAGTAACTGAACAATAACTGAAACAAAATAATAAGAAAGATAATAATAATGGAAGCTAATTAACACTGATTGATTCTTACTATGTGTTGCCTTCTCTCATAACTCAGTAAGTATTAAACTAATTTTCCCCCAAACTATCCTAATGAAATAGATATTATTAAGACTTCCATTTTATAGATAAGAAAACAAAATAGAGAAGGAATAAATATCTTTTGAGGGCCATAGAGGAAAAAAGTGATAGAAGTAAATAATAAGGAAAAAAAAGTATATCCCCAAATTTCAAATTCTTAGAGTCAAAAAATAAAACTATGTCTTGCTGGTAATTCAGATTTTTAAAACTATACCATAATTATAGAAAATTATCTTATTTCTTCAAGTATCATATTCTCATTTGCTCACATTTTAGTATTTCTGAAATTGGACTATATATTAAAATGGATGTGTACATTTAAGGTAACTTTTATTTTCTTGAAGAGCTACAATTAAATTTATGGCATTTTTTATAGGAGGTGACATTTTAGGATAAAGACCATATGAAACTTTTATTTGCTCATTTTAATAATAACAAATGGACTTTGTCATTACTATACTGAAAATAGTTTCAATTTTAATTTTAATACCAAAATATAAATTATTCCATATAAAAAACCAAAATTATTATTAAGATAATATTAATAATTATTAACAAAATTATTAAGATTATATATTATAATAATTATTATTATAAGATAATAATTTAAAACCAAAAATAAATTATTCCATATAAAATTTATAAATTAAAAAAATATTTTTATACAGATTTTCTATTCTTTCTTTCCTTTTTTTTTTTGGTGACTTGTTTATATACCTATTCCTGATATTGAGAGATATATCCTCTTGACTTAAAATTGTGGTCACAGTTGTAGATCCTTTGTTAACAAATATCTCCATCTACTTTGTTTTATAAGAATAACAAAAGATCCAGGTTGAGTTCAGTGAGTAAAGAGCTATAAAAACCTGCCAATAAAATAAAGCAACTCATGCTTTACCAATCTATTTCAAACACTTTCTCAAACTGTATACCCTCCCAAAGGAGCTCTGGGTTGATTATCTACTTCTGATTCAATTCCTGGTCAAATGGCTTATAAAATTTACCTGGAATGTTAACATAATCAAAATTCTACTGATGTTCCTAAATTTAAGAAATACAAAAATAGTTGCATGGGATAGGTGAGAATTTTTTTTTAAAGACTAATCTAACCATAGATGATGAGCATACTGACAGCATAGAAGTCCCAAATGTCAATGCTAATGTGCTGGTTCTGCCTCCTGAATTTCATCTGAAAAATAAGAATGATAGTAACTCTTTTGTTTTCTTTATGTACTTGTGAGAACAAATATATATCATAAACAATTTTAATAAAACTAAGAAATCTGTAAACACTATATATAAATCTGGTGTATACTATGGAAATCTAAGGTAGTATTACTCCTAATCTCATCCTTTACCAGAATTATTATTTTAAACTATATTTACTAAGTTTAATATAAATGACTAATTACTGATATGCTTTAACTGTGTGGATTTGATTTTAGGACTGATCTAAATTTAATATTTTTTCTACGTGGAGAGAAGGGAAAAAACGCAGAAAAGCAAGGACATTGCATATTGCTTCTTTGATTACCTATTCTCACACTCATCATTATTTTAAGTTGTTGTATGCATTCAATATTTAGTTATTTTGTTATATTACTAGAATTATCCTTATCCTGTTTATAAATTCTTATAAGATCACTCACTCTTGGTTTTATACATTGTCTTATACCTATGAATTTCTCTTTAGCAATATTATGTTATATACTTATCATTCCATTGTTTCTACTCCTGATCACACTGAACTCACTCATACTATATTACTTTATTTTCCCTGACCCTTCATTGGGTCCTTCTTGGAAGCTAAAACTATATATACTATGTTCATTGCCTGCTAGGAGCCTCTGGAATTCCTGGTGTCTCTACCCAGACTGTAATAATATAGGTTCCTAACTGTAGGGTCATAATTGTCAATCTATGATCTCTGCATAAGTAGACCTCTTTGAATGATGAAAGATTAGGAAACTATGCATTTGTAACTTCACTAATGCACATGTATATTCCTGGTTTCCTGGAAAGGTGCTACTGGAAGGATTATTCTCTCTTTCACCTTCCTTACCCCAAGAACACACACCAAACAAATGGTTACATTTACTATACATATTTTCCTCACTTTTAATTTCTTATTTCCATAGCCAGAACTGAGAGAGATATGTTTATTTCCACCCAGGGAATCACACATAAGCTTTGACAAACTAAAAGGCAGAACCAGGGAAGGTTAGCACTGAGGGGAGAAGTTAACAAAACAAAACAGAACTGTAAATGAAAGAGCATATTAAAGAATTTGAATAATCTGCCACTTGTGCACTTATGATGAAAACAATAGAAAAAAATCTCAAGGTTTATGATTACTGCTTTTACAAAAAATGATCTATGGAACTGCACATTAAGTTTTCCATGGAATAGTCTCACACTATTTTACCAGTGCTATATATATAATAACTTTTACTTCATGCTTGTGCCAAAATGAATTATTTTCAATATGGTTACCTTACATTTACTGTCTTTTCTCATCTCTTCTTATTAAGGAAAAGCCCTATAACTTCCTATGATCTCTGCATATTCAAACCCTATCTATTTCTCAAGGCATCTTCGGTGTCTTATCCTGCACAGAGCTTTTCCTGATCCTAGGGTTGGAAATGAGTTCTTTTTCTTCCCATTCCCCAAAGTACTTTATGTTTCAGTTTTGGGCTTATATTTTTGAATGGTATTATGGGTAAACTTAGATAATAACTAGTCGTACATATTTAATCCTATTTGCCTTTGTTTCCAATAACATCTAGCCTAGTGTTTTACATAGAGCATTTGGGGAAAAATGACTATTGATAGAATGGACATATAAAACAGTGATTCCATTTAAGCCACTGCATAATGCCATATGTTCAACAGTAACATTTATTAAATATGATTTGATGATTATGTTCAAAATGTTTAAGGACAGCTACTCAAGTGAAATTTCCATTTCTAACTATAAATACTATTTCCTAATCTTAATAAGTTGGCTTCTCACAACAAGAATAAATATCCTTTGCACCATATAGTGGAGCAAGACTTTTTTAAATTGTTATGGTTTTCAAAAACTGCTGTTCTTTTTGCCCATTAAATTTTTTTCAAGAACTATTAAAGAGTATCTATCCTACATTATCTTTAAACACGTTGAATAAACATCAAAATAACAATATTTTAGTCACATTAAAATTCTGCTGATTCCTCTGATGTACTATTTTAGAATTTACATATGTAATAAATATGTTATATATACAATATGAAAGTTAACTATGAAAAAGATTCATTTTACACATATTGTACATGGGCATTCAGACCCAAATACAGAGCAAATTGGGATGCAGCAATACCTGGATAAGGAAGGAAACTGGTGAGGGGACTCAGGTTTTAGAAATGCTGAAATTTAGGTATATGCATTAGAGGAAGGGGTAGCCAGTGGATTCAATGTTGACATTCAAATACAACTTTCGTGTTCAATAGATAGGATATTTAAAAAGCACTTTCCAGACAATGGCAGGTCTTCACTTCAGACAGATCACCATGTATTGTTTGTACAATGCTTATCCATGTAGAACAGGACTGAAATCAGTGAAGTGGGGATTGTAAAGATTTAGTCTGTGTATTAGCATTGTAATAAAAAGAGCTCTGATTTAGAACTAACTCAGCTATGATTCAGATCTGAAATTCAATTAGATTACTGAGGTGGAAGCCCAGTTGTATTAATCAGCCAAACACAACCAGCTTCAGAAAATAATACAAATTAGAAAACACAGAAATATCTTGTCCTTTCTTAAGAAAATCAATTCTGAAAAAATATAATCGGACAAAATATAAAACCTATCACACCCTGGGTATTTTCTCAATCTAAGATTAACTTAGACATAGGAAGAAAAGCCATTAAAACTAATAAACAAATACAGTAAAGTGGTATGATACAAAAACATGTAAAAATCAGTCATATTTGTATATACTAATAATGCCCTCTGTGGGAAGGAAATTAGGAAAACCCCATCTACAATAACATCACAAAGAATAAAATACTCAGCAATAAATTTAACCAAGGAGATGAAAGACTTGCACAACGATAACAACAAATCATTGATGAAATAAATTAATGATAAAAATAAATGAAAAGACATTACATATTCATGGACTGGAAGACTTAAGTTTGTTAAAATGTCTATATTACCCAAAATTATCTACAGAGTCAATGTAATCCCTATCAAAATCCCAGTAACATTTATTTTACAAAAATAGAAAAATAACCATAAAATTAATATGGAATCACAAAAGACCCCAAATACCCAAGGCAATCTTAAGAAAGAAAAACAAAGCTGGAGGCATCACATTTCTTATTTCAAAATATAATACATAGTCATTGTAATTAAAACAGTAAGGTACTGACATAAAAACAGACACATAGACCAACAGGACAGAATAGAGAGCCTAAAAATAAACCCCCACACATACAGAAAATTGACTTTTGAAAAAGGAACCAAGAAGATAACAGGAGAAGGATAGCCCCTTCAACAAGTGGTGTTGGGAAAACTAGATAGCCACATGCAAAAAAATGAAATGAGAAACTTTTTCTTACACCATACAAAAAGTCAACTTAAAAATGAATTAAATATTCCAATGCAAGATCTGGAACTGTGAAACTCTTACAGGAAAACAGGTGATAAGACTCATGACATTTGACTTGGCAATGATTTCTTGGATAGGACACCAAAATCAGGCAAAAAAAGAAAAATTAGACAAGTAGACTCCATTAAACTAAAAGGTTTCTGCACAACAAAGCAAATAATCATTGGAGTGAAAAAAATGACCTACAGAATAATATTTGCAAAACATATATCTTGTAACAGATCTTGTAACAAATTGAATATATCCCCACAAAATTTGTATGTTGAAAACCAATCCCCGATGTGATAGTACTAGGAGGTGGGGCCTTTAAGAGGTAATTAGGATTAGATGAGTTCATGAAGGGGGAGCCCTTATTAATGGATTTGATGCTTTTAAGAGTCCACAGAGAGCTTGCCCCTTTCTGCAGTCTACCATGGGAAGATACAATGAGAAGAGGGCATTATATAATCCATAGTTCATCAGAACCAGATCATCCTATCAATCTGATATTGGACTTACAGCCTCCAGAACTGTGAGAAGTAAATTTCTGTTGTTTATAAACACCCAATCTAGTCTATTCTGTTATAGTAGCCCAAACTAAGACCAAATTAATATCCAAAATACACAAAGAACACCTAGAACAGCTAGAACATCTAGAACACAATGAACAGCAAAGAAACACATAACCTAATTAAAAAATGGGCAAAAATTTTGGAGAAAATTAGAACCTTGACACTGTTGGTGGCAATATAAAATAGTGCATGCACAAGTATATAAGTATTGTGTCTTCTTGCAAGATGGACATGGCATGCAAATAATGCCATTAGCTACATTTTGTGTCTGAGCTCCTTTGATAAAATCTAAACCTCTACCATACTTTAACTTGAATTTTCCAGACTTCTTTAAAGATCTGGATTTTTGACTCATGTACATTATGGTCTTTTTTTTTTTTTTTTTACTATGTTCTTGAAATTGTTTCTTAAAATACTTATATTATTACTTATTCAAAGATTTATTTATTTTAGAGAGAAAGAGAGCATGTGAGAGTGGGGGGATGGGCAGAGGAAGGGGGAGACAGAACCTCAAGCAGACTCCCTGCTGAACATGGAGCCTGCCAAGGGCTCCATCTTATGATCCTGAGATCATGAACTGAGCTGAAATCAAGAGTGGTCTGCTTAACTGACTGAGCCATCCAGACACTTCTAAATGTTCATATTACTTCTGATATTAAATAAATTTATAATTTTAGTCAATTTGCAAAATTTACCCAAATGGAATCGAACTGATCAAAACTTTAATGTTAGAATGCTAAAATCAGTAACACAAGAAACAACAGCTGTTTGAAAGCACGTGGAGAAAGGGGAACCCTCTTGCACTGTTTGTGGGAATGCAAACCCATGCAGCCACTGTAGAAAACAGTATGGAGTTTCCTCAAAAAGTTAAAAATAGAACTATCTTACTACCCAGCAATTGCACTACTAGGTACTTAACCCAAAAATACAAAAATACTAATTTAAATGCATACATGCATCCCAGTGTTTGCAGCATTATCTGCAATAGCCAAATTATAGAAACAATGCAGGTGTCCATTGACCGATGAATGGATAAAGAAGAAGGAATATTATTACTCAGCTATCAAAAAGAATTAAATCTTACCAGTTGAGACTACATGGATGGAGCTAGAGAGTATTATACTAAGTGAAATAAGTCAGTCAGAGAAAGACAAATACCATATCATTTCACTTATCTGATATAATTTAAGAAACAAAATAAATGAGGCAAGAAAAAAAAAAAAAAAGGAGATAAAGGCAAACCTAGAAACAGACTCTTAACTATAGAAAACAAACTAATGGTTACCAGAGAGGAAGTAGACTTGAAATGGTTTAAAGATGGGATGGGGGTGGAGGGCGCCTGGGTGGTTCAATTGGTTAAATGTCCAACTCTTGATTTCAGTTTAGGTCATGATCTTGGGGTCATGAAATGGAGCCCCAAATCAGGCTCTGCACTCTGCATTGAGTCTGCTTGTCTTTCTCCTCTGCTCCTCCCCCTGCTCATTCACTCTCTCTCTCTCAAATAAATAAATTCTTTTTTTTTAAAGGAAATGTTATTTTATTACTTTACAATGAAATAAAATAGCTTCTGCAGTTAGAAAGCTCTTTCTCAGTATAAGTTCTATGTGACTGTTTTTTTACCAAACAGATAATTTATAACCTGCATCATTGATCAACTGATCCTCCCTCCCCAGCCCTGCATTTGCTGAGAACTTGTGTTTTCTTTCTTTCTTTTTTTTTAAGATTTTAGTTATTTATTTGACAGCAAGAGAGATCACAAGTAGGCAGAGAGGTAGGCAGAGAGAGGGGGAAAGCAGGCTCCCTGCTCAGCAGAGAGCCCAGTGCAGGGCTTGATCCCAGGACCCTGAGATCATGACCTAAGCCAAAGGCAGAGGCTTAACCCACTGAGCCACCCAGGTGCCCCGAACTTGTGTTTTCTAAGAACTAAACAAACATGCATCAAATCTCAATAAATAAATAAAATCTTTGAAAAACCAAATAGGTGAGGGGATTAAGGAGTACAATTATTATGATGAGTACTGGGTGTTGTATGGAAGTGTTGAATCACTATATTGTACACTAGAAACTGGTATTACACTGTATGTTAACTAACTGGATTTGAACACAAATAAAAAAAAAAACAACTTTAATGTATCATATCCAAGCTCAGCTAAGGAATCTACATCCTCCAAGTTCTCAATACATAACATAAGTAATGTACAATATATATTGAATATTAATGTATTAAAAATCATACAATAATGACTTTATTAATATATACTATTACAAAAATATAACATTCTGTCCTTCACTAGTCATTTTAATTTATAATTTTTTTAAAATTTATAATTTCTCTCCATATATATATTATATACATCATTTCATTCACTACTCACTTCATTAGTACAACCAAGAAGCAATCATAGCTGCATTCTCTGCAAGGCACCTAGTCAACTATGAATTTATATTGTTTTTGAATTTTAGTGATTTTTTTTTCATGCTTAAACATCAAAATGGGGTTGACATAGAGCATTAGCTAGATAAGGAGAAAGCTAAAATTCTTGAGAAGGTACACGGGTGAAACTGAAGGCAAAGGTATCCTCATGGTTCCTTCAATTTCATCCTAGCAATCCAGTCTCTCCGATAGGAAGCAAGAGAAGGAACTATGGCTGCTATGAGTGGTACAGAGCAGATAACATTTTAATAATGAGGAAACCAAAGCTTGGCAATATTAATTATTTGCCCAAGATTACACGACAATTAGAGAAATAATGAAAGACTAAAAACTAGACCTTAAAGCTTTTCTTTTTTCTTTTCTTTTCTTTTTTTGAAGATATATTTATTTACTTATTTGAGAAAGAGTGAACAAGCAAGCAGGGTAGGGAAGGGGAGAGGGAGAGAGAGACTCTTCAGCAGGCTCTATGCCCAAGGTGGGGCTGGATCTCATAACTATGAGATCATGACCTGAGCCAAAATCAAGAAACAGACACTTAACTAACTGAGCCACCCAAGTGCCCTTGGACCTTAAAGTTTTTCTGTGGACAATTTAGTCAGATAAGATGTGTGGTCAAGGGGCACCTGGGTGGCTCAATGGGTTAAAGCCTCTGCCTTCAGCTCAGATCATGATCCCAGGGTCCTGGGATCGATCCCCACATCAGGCTCTATGCTCAGCAGGGAGCCTGCTTCCCCTCCTCTCTCTGCCTGCCTCTCTGTCTGCTTGGGATCTCTGTCTGTCAATAAATAAATAAAAATCTTAAAAAAAAAAAAAAGATGTGTGGTCAAAATTTTACAAAGAAGGTTGTGGCACAGGAAAGTCAAAAGGAATAAGGAGACTGCTGAAGGTACTGACAGAGATAAAATCTCATAAAGAAACAAAAACACTAAATTTAATTTAGACATGTTGCATTCCTTCATTCCTTTAGAATTCCAAGTAGTATTGCATCAATACCATTAAACTGCATCATGATGTAGTAAGAAGTAATTTGAAACTGGATTAAGAAAAACAGTTTAGGGACCCTAGGTGGCTCAGTTGGTTAAGCGGCTGCCTTCGGCTCAGGTCATGATCCCAGCGTCCTGGGATGGAGTCCCACATCTGGAACCTTGCTCAGCAGGGAGCCTGCTTCTCCCTCTGCCTCTGCCTCCCACTCTGTCTGCCTGAGCTCGCTCTCTCTCTCTCTCTCTAATAAATAAATAAATAATAAATAAATAAATAAAAATCTTTATAAAAAAAAAAGAAAAGAAAAACAGTTTACATCCAAGGTCTTCCATGAATTAATAAATTATTCCTTTTTTGTGAATATTATTTTCATGGTCTCTGCCCTGTAAATAATACACATTTGAAGGTGGTTGGAACAATTTCATTACTTACCATACACAAAGAACCTGTCTCTGTTCTAATTTCACAGAAAGAGCACAATAAAATATTTGATAGTGACCATGATGATGAAGATGATGATGATAAAAGATCATGGTAATAAAAACAGTAATGACAACAATGAATAAAAAATAGGTAACATAATTTTAAACACTTTAAATATCATTTAAAATGATAAAAGACTTATCTAAGTTTATGTGATTAATTACTTTTTTAGTATTAAATGGAACCCCTTTCTAATTTTATATGTCATTATACTTACTATATTATTAAAATGACCCTTTGTTTCTGATTCAGTTTTATTGATTATATTTGAAAATAAAGGCTTCAGTTGGCTTAAATCCACCACCGTTCATAACCTAATGCTAACAGACATATTAAAAATCCAATGTTATTCTGTCTAAAGGGATAGTATATGTAAGTAAATGTGTAGGACAGCTTTGTAGGGGAAAAATTACATCCTTGGATGTGGTACAGTTAGCACCATCATAATTTCCTTTTTAATTAGATAGTGAAATTATGTAAAAAAAAGTTAGATTTAGGAAGCAGAATTCATATTGTTATACACAAAATTATCAGATAACTTATTCTTATTTATTTAAGTATTCTATTTTTGTCGTATGCCTGTTAACATACCAAAGATTAAGCCTTAATATAATAGATATGTACAGGTTATAGAATATTCTATAGAACAAAAATAACCATTTTTTAATTTACCATATGTATTTTTCTTTCTCTTTTCTAAAGATCAGAATATAGCATATTCTAGAATACAGTCCTGGATAAGCATCTAAGAATGGAGTTCTGTCTTCAATCACATACTTAAATTTCACTGGCACTTTGATATCCCTGAAGACATAATTAACACTCACAAACACTGTAATGTGGATCCTGATTTACTAAGTTTTCTAAAAATTCAAAAGGCTCTATATCACTATCCATAACAATCATGACAGCTACCAACAAAAGCTGCTAAACCCCTCAATGATCAGTTGGTAAAACTTGCTCAAATGCTCACAGGCAACCATCACATTTACCTCAAAAGTTCATATGGTTACTGCTATAGAGAACAAGCTCTCATTAACCTAAAGTCACCTAAAAATAGACTGAAATCCATTCTAGTTAAAAGCATTTTACTCCCATGTATTTCCCCAGGCAGCCAATTTGGGATCAGGAAATATCCATCACGATAAAACTTTTTTTTTTTATCTTTTCTTTTCTTCTCTTTCTTCTCCCCCCCTCCACAGTCAAATGGAAGAAAGAGGGTCACTGTTCAGACAATTCATGGGAAAAGTCTTTTAATTGTTCAAAGCTTTGGTTTAGTGTTTAAATGATTCCAAATAAACCAGGCATTACTTAACAAGGAAATTATTTTAAGTTTTCTTTGTTTTTTTTTAATTCAGACTAAATAATTTAACTTATACAGTATATTTCTGTTAATCATCTATAGTTTTATTGTGATTTAGTTTAATATTTTACATTAAAGTTTCATTTACCTATAAGCTCTGATGCTTTTCTTTTTTATTTTTTTTTTACTTTATTTAAGCTTTATTTAAACATATGATGTAACCCCACCACCCTCTCCCAACCCCTCTTCCCCCCACCCCCCTCAGTTTGTTTTATGACATTAAGAGTCTCTTTTGGTTTTTCACCCTCCCGATCCCATCTTCTTTCATTTTTACTTTTCCTACCACCTTAACTCCCACCCCCGTTGCATCTCCACTTCCTCATATCAGGGAGATCATGTGGTAGTTGTCTTTCTCCAGCTGACTTATTTCGCTAAGCATAATACGCTCTAGTTCCATCCATGTCGTCGCAAATGGTAAGATTTCATTTCTTTTGATGGCTGCATAGTATTCCATCGTATATATATATACCACATCTTCTTTATCCATTCATCTGTTGATGGACATCTAGGTTCTTTCCATAACTTGGCTATTGTGGACATTGCTGCTATAAACATTCGGGTACACGTGCCCCTTTGGATCACTACGTTTGTATCTTTAGG